>JAQIWP010001739.1:0-13529 GCA_034695525.1 Euzetes globulus
TTGCAATAAAACCTTTGTTTTGTTGTTTAGCGAACAGTTGAGAGCTTTAAACGCCTTTTGCTCTCTATTTCAATGCATTCAGAATTGACTGCTTTGGTGTCGCGGCTAATGTTGGCTCATGTTTTTGCGCCAATTGAAATTTCAATCAATTATCAAAGTGTCCAATGACGGGCAAATAAATACCAAATTAGCATGACTAATTTTAACCCTGTCCTAGTTATCATTTGAAATTGAAACATCTTTACATAATACAATTAGTCAGGTTGTCAGAGAAATCGAAACAGATTATCCACAATTGTTCTAGAGTCAAGATCCTAACAAATTAACTTGACTTCTGTGGCAAATCTAATATCTCGCAAACCGGGGAATCACTTAACCCCCTCAAGTCCTGATTCTTTTAAACCAATGAAAGAGCTAATAATAGGTCGTGTCGTGTCTTATTCTCAAGTCTTTTGTGAAAACGTTATAATTTATAACATTTGAAACTTTTTTAAGCAGTCAATAAAAATGAGGAAAAAACTCATAGAAATGAAATTTATCTGATTATGTAAATGTTAAAGACTTGAAACTACAAGAAAATAATTGTAAACATTCGTCATTTTTCAGATAATTGTTATCAAGTTTCTTATGACTCAAATAAGATTTTAAGGATCAAACTATTTTTCGAGGATATTTTTTGTTCAGTGGTTCATTTGAGAATCCTGACCAATCAAACAGGTCATGAAATGAATGAGAACCAAATAAAAAGAACATTACAATAATATACTTCTATTTTATTTGCTCATCTTTCAAATTTAATTTCTCAAATAGTTTATATTGTCGTTTGGAAATCTTGTGCTCACTTTGTTTTCTGTCTTTGACATGATTTTTGAACTGGCACCAACAAAATTTTCTTATTCGCGACCAAAACCTTGATTTAAGTCCTAAAAAATTTGTAAAACATTTAGGAATGCCTATTAAATTGGTTTAAAGTTACCTGGTTCAGATTTATTCTGATTCATGTCACCAGAAGAAAGCGTTTTCAAGTAGTTGTTTTAATTTAATGCTTCTTTTGTTTTTCTAATCGCTAATTTCTTTTCCCTTTTTATAAAGGGTTTATCTAATCTATTTACATATTCAACATAAGGTAATTTTCTATATGTAATATATTTGTATATTTAACATGGATGCTTTTGGCCTAAAATGACATGTCAACTTTAAGATCACTGAATCTGCTCAAAATTCTATTTTTCAAATTGAAACTTTCAATATTATGCAAGCAATTGATAAATAATTTTTGTTCAACCAGTTCATTTTTTTTGTTTCAATTTTTGAAAATTATGTCATAACAACCACTCAGAAGCATCTCTGACTAAAATATGCGGCACTTGAATCACAAAAGAATTGATTAATGAATTAAAAGCTTAATAAAGAGATTTTATTATTTTTAAAACACTTTTAATCGATTCGGTAGTTCTTTGATGTCTGTTCTTTTTTTCGATAAATAAATAATTCTGTAAAATGTGTCTGGTGAAAGACACTCTTTCTGTCTGTTTCTGTCTTTCTGATTGTTTCTTATCATCTCATTTATTATTAAATTTTTGTTACCCTATTTATGAAATTCCTTTACATTACAACAAATTGTTATCAATTTATTTTTATTACCTATACATTATTATATTCTAGGTGCTAGATTTAAAATAATTATGAATTTAACATGTAAATTTTGTGAACGAACTTGTTGCTTACTAAAAGAATTAATGAATGTTTCAATAATTTTTTTTTCCATTCAAAACTTTTCGACAAATCTATTCCCGGAGAAAACTTTTGTAAGGAAATCATCAAAAGGTTTCATTAGAATTACAACAATTTCAATGGATTTCCTCAGAATTGAGCAATATAAATATGAAAAATTAACACATTGATACTGTTCTGCAATCAAACAATGGAATCAAAATACTTTTTGATTTTGGTACTTCTCTGTTTGACCCAAATAAATCAAATAAATAGGCCTAATACATTTAAAAAAAATTAAAATCTATTGCAGTTGATCTATGGTCAGGATGAAGGAGA
The DNA here is from genome assembly GCA_034695525.1 of Euzetes globulus. Lineage (NCBI taxonomy): Eukaryota > Metazoa > Arthropoda > Arachnida > Sarcoptiformes > Euzetidae > Euzetes > Euzetes globulus. Next base: position 2,053 of record JAQIWP010001739.1, read on the forward strand.
GGCCCAAACTTTGATTCGTAATAAGCGACAGTTCTTCAGATATGGATGTCGTCATAATGGCCAATGTCCCCGAGGATATGTATGCGATTATGTTCAATATTCATTGCGCAGAGCCTGTCAGCCCCAGTTCAGGACTGGCTAAATCCTTATTCAAGTTAATCGATTTGTCATTTATTGAATAATTAATTATCAATTAATTGAACCTTTGAAGATTAAAATAAATAATTTTTATTAATTCCCATAATATTAAATTATTTTTAACACAGGATACTTTTTTAATGAATAAAAAATAAATAAATAATAAATTAACTTTTATATTAAATCGTAAAATTAACTTGGTAGATGTGTTTAGAACAATTGTAATAAATCAAAAACTTATCTTGGAGAGTCACACAGTTAAATTAAACTTTGAAAACAATTTTTAAACAAAAAATGCATAATGATCAATTGAAAATAAGAACTCAATTTATCAGAATGTGTTCGCAAGACTACCAAAACCTCAATAATATGAACAATGCATAACTTAGTCAAAAAAAAAAGTTAACAAAAACGAGTTTATCTTTTTTATAAAATTTGAAAAAATTTAATCAAATAATGTGTAAATTTTGAATAATAAAATTTGTGATAACTTGTCAAATAATATTCATGATAAAAACTGAAAATGTGTAAATTAAATTTAGATGTGTTTGGAATAAAATAGACTTTAAATTTGAGTTTTAGAAACTGAAATATTCATTTTCAAAGTCAGAAATATTTTATTGAGCAAGAAACTTCTGTAGGGAATACGTCTCTTCTGGCATACTTTGCGCAAGGAAATGCCGAGGTAAATGCATCGATATGGAAAAGGACATTGGCTTTCATGAAGGCAGTCTAAATAACCCCCGATTTGTCTCTTTTGTCTTAGCAGCTCAGACTCAACATTATTGGGCGTTTCCTCTGCTTCTACCGAATCCAATTGAGTATGGTATTCTTTTTAACCATAACTCAACTGACAAATCAAATTGTTTAATAATTTAATTTTTCGATAGCTATTGACTTACTTTAGTTAGACATAAGATAAATATGAATGAAAATATAATAGAGCATTTAAATTCTATTTTAGTGCTCAAAATTTAACTATTTAATTAAGCTCTTTGATTAACCAGCTTCAATTTATACTTGTTTTCAACCAAATCATGTAAAGGATGTGCACTTGAAATGAATAAATTCTGATGAAATTCCTTGATTAATTTCCTGAGCAATTTTTTTATAAGTTAAATTTTTAAAATATGTATTGAAATAGTTGTTGAACAGTAAAACATTCTTTGTAAATACATTAAAATCGAGTTCCCGGGTAATTTAAGTTTATTGTCAGTGCATAGAATTTTAATAGTTACAGTAATATTAGTTATTATTGGAAAATATTATTTAATCTTTTTTTATCAATATTTTTAACCAATTCTTGGAATGACTTTTTTCTGGGTTATACTCCAGTACTCTATTTTATTCAAGATAAAGTCTCTTATTTTACTCTTTTACAAATGACTAAATATTTGTCAAATTCCTGTTTTTATTCATATCCTGAGCGCCAAAAAAGGTTATACATTAAAACCTCGATTTCAAAGAATTTTCAGAAAATACTGCTACTCTTGTACATCTTTCTCTAAGTTCAGGAACATTTAACAACTTAGAAAATGTCTGAAAGAACATTCATTTGATTAATTGACTTTCTTTAATCTTTTTCTTTCTTAACAAATTTAGTTGGTTTTCACTTTTGTTTAATTTTCGGAAACTAAAGACAAATTAAAATTAATTTTCTTCAATGAGGGATCTGCATAATTGAGCATTGTAGTTTTTAAAATGCGTATCGACCTTTCCCTTCTTACCAAATTGGTTTTATCATTTAACAATTGGATAATATTAACTGTCGGTGCAATAAATGATTATCTTTTGAAAGCGCTATACATCCGTTACCACCAAACCGAGGTTCGACTGTAGGCATTTTAATCTTTAACCAATTTTTATCTGAATTGTTAAAAGTTGTTAAATCAGTCTAAAATCCGATTAAAATATTTCGTCATAAATTGTTTGAGAGATGAAATTGAAGAGACTTTTCAACTTATCCATACTCTTTTCATTGTTTGTATTCTGTTTGAACGCAAGAGTAAGTCAATTGTATTTTCAATAATTATTTGGTTTAATTAGAATTGAATTTTAATAAAAAGACAATTCTATGCCGAAGTGTAAGTGATTTGGATGAAAATGTCTCGGATAACACTATTTACGACAAAGAAGTGGACGAGCCTGGTGAGTTGGACGAAAGCGAATACTATCTTTATAGTAGAAGTGGACTGGCCTTCTGTCTATACGATTCCCAGTGTGCAAACGACCACAAATGCATAGAAATGAGATGTATGTGACCACATTTCACATTCATTTCAAATACATCCAGATTAAATTTTATTCACCAAATTGTTGAAAATGAAACAATTCAAATTTACAAATAAACCAGGATTATTTTATCAATTTTTAAAGCAATTATAATTTTTTATGTCATAAATCAATTGTATTTTGCATATAATTGTATCTATAATTTTGAAATAAAATCAATGCAATAAATATAAACGCAAATTATTTCATTAAAAATTATTTAAAATTAATTACTGGAACACATTTTAAAAAGTAGAGAATAGTGGGGAATGGGGTCAGAGCTTGTGTTCTGTTACCGCAGCAATTGCAATCAATTGTAAAATATGTCTGATTAGTGTAGTGAAGGACAGCAGAGAACAATCATTATCGGTCAACAATAGCCGGCATATTAGAAATTGACCGCAGCTAAGGAACGGTTCCAAAAGTAAATTCACTGACTAAGTTTCCGGGAATTTAGTGCATAACTGGTCAATTTGTTTTTGACCACTTCCTAATGCCAATCAAGAAATGCTTTAAAAGACGATTATAATAATCGTATCAATGAAAAACTCAACTATTCTGTCTATTAGATGTACTCAAATCAATAGATGGCAATCAATAGAGTGGTTCTATCTCTCTTCAAAACTTCAACATTTTTCAGGCATAAAAGTACAAAAACAGCAAATCTATTATAAATACGACTTTTAGCCTCCAGCATGTTTCAGTTTGTCAGAATTCATTTTCTTATTTCTCTATTGTTCTCTTTATTAAGATCTTATATTTCCAAAATGCCCAGAATCGGTTTATGTAACAAAAAGGTTTAATTACGCACTTACTTTCATAATGGGTTTTATTAATCATAACATATGTAATATTACGTAAGTTAATATTTCCGAAATTGTTATTTTTATCAAATTTGCTCAATGTCTGCTTCCTTGCTAAATGATTAAAAATGTTTACGTGCAATTGTTTTTTTGGGCTCTATTTTACGCAAATGACCTAGCTTGCAGTCTCATAAATGAATTGCCATTTTATGTTGACATCCTGAGCACTAAAACTGTAATAAATTTGTTGTCTTTTGTCGACTTTCATAGATCAATTTGCTTTTAGGGGAAAAAAAAGTTTACCAAATTCAGCTGTAAATGCGATAAAATTCAGCTGTTTTTGTACTGTTATAAGAATAGTTTCATTGTTTTTCAAAAATGAAATTTAAACAAGTTTTTAATTTGTCATTGTTATTTCTACTCATTATTTTAAATTTGACCACAAAAGTTAGTAATTTATTCATGTTATCATTAAATTGTTGACTTAAAATTTTATTTGATCTTGTCTTAAAGTCAATTCTAAGTCGGACAGTAAGTTATGAATATGATTATGAAGACAACTCTATTTATGACGAAGATGATCTGGTTGATGAATTTGACCCTGAAATTGATCGAAGAGCACATCCAAGAATTAGACTGAGCTTGGCATATTGTGAAACTCATTTGGATTGCGCCCAACTCTATCGCTGCTATTTCAAAAGATGCATATAATACAAGACCTCATCCACAACAAGCTCTGCAGCGCAAGGAAAATACATTTAAACGACTAAGTTGACATTTTAACAAATTATCAATACATATATTTATTTGTTATTAAACTAAAAATCATTGGACTGAAGGTGACTTCATGTAAAAAATCATCAAGTTTATTTATATCTTAATAAAGAAGAGAACTACGTATCGCTATATATATATATATATTTGTAATGAAGACAACATTTTAATACTTAAACTTAAAATAAGTTCAATTCGAAAAATAGAAACAAACAATTTTTCAAATAACAATAATAACAAATTAGATATCGTTTTAAATTTCATTTTTTCAAGTTTTCAAGAAACAATTTTGACAATTTTACAATTACTATAATACTAATAAGATGATAAAATAGTGTGTTAAAATTTGTGTGAGTAGAAACACGGTGAAATTATATATATATTATAAAGATATTAATCTTAATTTTAATAGAAAAAAATTATAATTTATTTTCTAAATTAACCCTTGTAAAATTAGCTTTATTTCATTTTGAAATTTTTATAAAGTTTTTATACGAACTAATTTATCATTTAAGGTTTGATTACTTTGTCAAATATCCTGACATTTATTATCTCTAAAATATTACGATTTGGAAATTCAAGTCACTTTTTTCAATATCCATGTTTGTCAAATGCCCGAATTGCCATTTTTGGCTAATATCCTGTCCTATAAAGTGCTATATATATATATACAGCCTTTAATCGAATTCACATTTTTTTATAATTAATTTTTTTAATTGGTGAAAAAAATCGTCGTTAAAATATGAAAACCAAATCAGTCTATGTGTTGTCCGCACTATTTTTAGTGGCATTCAGTTTGACAACAAAAGTGAGTGAATCAGTAAATTTCGTAAATTTAAAATAAAATTTGATCACCATAGGCAGTTTCATGCAAAAGTATTGGTGACGTCAGTGATAATGAAGACATGTTCGATGTTTTGAATGATGATCAAGACCAAAACGAAGAATCTAATAGAGAATCTGATCGGCCTATTTATCGTAAAGTTAGATGTAGTACTACATCTGATTGTAGCGCTACTTTTAGATGTGCTTCAAGAAAATGCATGAAAATTACAAGTTTATAAAACGATTCTTAAGAAAAATTTCAGTTACTTAATAGAAACAAATGGAAATCTATAAATACAACTATTAAACTGGTTTTTAAAAATTAACTAATTCTGGTTTTTTCAGTTACCTGGTAAGTGAAAAAAGTATCAATGAATCATTAAACCTTAAACTAATTATAGTTATTTTAAATCCTAATGAATTATTTCATGTATTTATATCAAAAGAAATAGATTATAAAATTTTTGAATAAAAGTAAATCTTAAAAATTACCTAATTATATTCAATTTGTTTTTTTTAAATTAATGAGGATTTCCTCATCATGTTAAGAGAGATTTTTAAAAGAGATTTTTCAAAGGTGACCAATAAGGGGGTATTTTGTTTTCCCCCGTAAATAAAAACACCTCCCCTCCCGCGGCACCAGCAAATTTTGGTAAAGATTTTGGAATATTTGTAATGGCCGCCAAAATTCAGACATTTTTGCAAATGGCGGCCGGAAAATGTGCCATTCAGTTTTTAATGGATCTAGCCTTCAAACTTGCAAAATAGTCCAATTAAACTAATTTAACTTAACATAGTTGGAAAAGCGTACTTTAAAAGAAAATGGTCCCCAATGGCTCTTTCGGGTCTTTTTTGGCTTTCGCAAGAATACTTTGCCCATAACCACTAGTGATTTTGGTAAAATATCCCCTTCCCATGCATTCTTTCCCACTGAAAAAAGTTTGATTGGCAATCTCTGCTTTATAGAACATTTTCTTTTTTACGTTACGTCCATATTTGTCTAAATCCTGGATGAAATGTGATTTTATGAACGTATCCTGATCGCCAAAATTGTTATATATTTGGTAACTTTTCTTTCTTTTCGTGCATTTTTTTGTCAGAATTGTTCCACTTTTAAATACTGTTTAAAATCTATTATAATTTGTTCAACTGATGAAATTCAAAAGTGTTTTAAAGTTATCATTACTTCTTTCATTAGTATATATGTTAACCAAACGAGTGAGTCGTAAATTAAATTTTCTAATAAGCAATAGTCGGATGTAATTTAATTTCAATTAAAATTACTTAACTATATCCGCCTTTTTTGTATGACATCTTTATATTATTTTAATAGGTGAAACAAACAATTTGTTCTAAAATATTTATTTAAAACAGGAAGTTTTTTCCCAAACTCTGGACGATTATGAAGATTATGAAGAAAATGTAATAGATGATAAATTTTATGATGAAGATGTGGATTATAAACCTAACGACCGATTTGATGAAACTATTTACCTAGAAACCAGATCCAATCCTGAGCCATGTAATCAAGATATAGATTGTTCAATGAGATTCATTTGCAAGTCGAATAGGTGCATGTGAGCATGTTCACTTTAAGAAAATACAAAAATGTGGACATTATAAAATTGCAGGCAAAGTCATCAACCAATTCTTCAGTTATGCTTGCTCATCAATTACATCAACTTTTAATCATCACATTATATACTCAAACATTTCCATTTAAATTATAGAAATATTTTTGAAGATAAAGCCTCTTGATCTCTTATTTAAGGTTTGAAAATTAATGGCTGTTATGCGAAACATTTTACTCTCTCCTTAATAAATCATTTATTTATTCTTTTAAACTTTACACGATTATTTTATTTGACATATTTTACAATATTCCCTAGAAATTTTTTTAAACTTTCTCTAGAGTTTGTCAGCTCTCTTAGAAGAGGTTCTTAATAACTTATTAATCTAATCGTTTATTTCAATATCTCAATACTATTCTGTCAAAAGTTAATAACTTTAATACCTCATAAAATTCCTATAATTTTCAAGATTTCTGTTAAAAATAAATGTGTTTATACAATTACATTATTTAAACTAGTGAAGCTCGCTTTACAAAAATGAGTCATCTTTTTTGAATGACCATATTTGCCAAATTCATGAATGTTTTTATTTAAATATTTAGCAAAGATTATTTTATGTGTTGAAATACTGGCGGCAAACAAATGCCATTAAATAATTTAAACATGAAATTCAAGTTTATTTTTCGCTTTTTATTATTATTTTTATTATTTGTTGCGTTTTGTTTCAATTCCAAAGTAAGTCAATAGAATTTAATTTTCATTTTTGACTCAAGCTTTTTCACTTATCAAGTTGGCTTTTTGCCGAATTATAACCAATCTTGGACAAATTCAAGATACTCTGGATGGTAGCTTAGCTTATCGTGAAAATCATCGTGTAGCTAGATCAAATCCTCTGGAGTGTGATTATGATTTAGACTGTCCGGCAACATTTCTTTGCATCTTAAGCAGGTGCATGTGATGAGGTTCATTTACTTGCCATTTATATCTAAACTAGGAATAAATTATAAATTGCTATGTATGACTGACTGAACTATTTCCACTAGCTAAATAAGCGAAGACGTTTTTTAAGCTTTTGAAAAGCTTTTAAATATATAAAAGTTATTGAAAACATGAATTTAAATATTTGTTGCAATTATTTTTCAATCAGAATTATGAACATCTCTGAAGTTAGTTTTGTTTAATCAAACCAATGAAATAGGAAATATCGAGCAAAGTTTTATAGGGATACCTGATAAACAAACAAAATTCAAGTGAATATCCTTTCCATATAACTAGATGGGCCAGACGCTTCCCCTTTCGTCGGATAATTTGCTTGCACATCCTTCTTACGAAAAGTGACAGATTTGACACAATTGTTAAATATGAGAGGAAACTAAAAACTGTTGTTCCATCGCAACACTGTTTTTAAATTTGTTCTGTTCTAAAGTTTGTTGACTAAAACAGTCTATTATTGTCTTATACTGTGACCACTCATTATTCAATTTATATTAACCACAACTGAATGAGTGATGAAATTCCAATTCGTTTTCTTAATATCATTTCTTGTCTTTTTTTCAACGGAAAGGGTGAGTAAAACATGAATATTGCGTATTGTTTGGTAACTCATTGAATTATTTTTATCAAGATGTGCTTTTGTCGAATCATCTATCAAGACAAGAGGCTATACGACCAAAACCCAAATTCATATCCCTTTTCATATCAAGATATCTTGAATGAAAGAGTTGGTCAGCTTTTTGATTGGGAACAGGATAGCCATCGCAGATTAAGTCGTTCATCTTGTGATAGCGATGTTGACTGCTCAAGTACGGAAAAATGTCGATCAGGGAAATGCATGTGATCAACTTTTCACCAATTTCATTTTCATTAAAAACCATATAATTCCTATGCAAGGGTCAAAATTAGAAAAACTTTTCTCAACTTATCCAACTTGTTAATATCAACTTAAAAGATAATTTTTCAAATAATCATTCACATTATTCGTTTATAAATTTTATCATTAAATTTTTATTAATAAATAAATAATTGATCAAGTGAACATATTTTAATGAGACTTTACTTAAATAAATGAAATGATAAATGTCTTTTTTAATGATTAATAGCAGAAATATTTGTCACACTTTAGAAAAACTATAGATTCTGTTGTATAGAGTGTGTTGTCTTACAATCTATTAAAATAGTCTCAAATAAGGCTTACATTTTACAACTATTCAGACAAAGTTGTGTTGGATTTTAAGTTTTTCAATCTTCTGGTTCTCTCTGATGGCAACGGCATAACCAAACGCTAATATAGTTATAGATATTTGTATGGCAATAGTTATGGCCATAAATAGGATAACGTTGGTGAATAGAACCAAGAGTGCTATCAGTGCCACTAAAAATATTAACTCGATTATTGCGTAGATCATCGACAAGTCGTACAGTTCCTTAAGTACAGCCACTAATCCGATAATTGAGATCGTGATCACCACTACTATAAATATGACGTTCAAAGCGAACAGATGTGCCAAAGCGACTGCCGGTGCCATCGGAAGTACATAAGAGATAAAAATAGCATAAAATATTAGTTTAAATTAGACTGAATTCTTTTTTTTCTAAATCTTCCTGATACTCAACTTTTATTATTTAAATTAAGTCAGCAAATCATGAACTTGACACTTTATTAACTAAAAAGATAATTGAAGCAGATATGATCAATGACTTGACATATACAGTGAAGAAACAATGATCATACTTGATAAATTGTTTCTAAGGCTCGAAGGAGTCACTGTCTCTAAAATCCATTGAAACCATGAAATTTCTGGTGTTTTAATTTAACTAGAACTATTAAAATAATATGTTCTCCCGTTAAATTTTTAATTTCCTATTTTTAGGAAATGGTTCAAGCATGTCAATTTATTTAATTGAATCGGCAAACAAAGATTGATCAGAAATTATTAATATTAGTTAAGAAAATATTCGAAATTTTTTTTTCAAATCAAACATGAAACAAGATAGAATTAAAAGCAACTTGATACCTCCTTCAAAAAGAATGACCTCTTCTCTGCCATCGAAATGTGCGTTGATTATAACCAGAAGTAAAAGAAGCAAAACTGCACTGACTATCAAATTATACAGAATCAAAATGAACTTGACAAGGGTGAAAAATGTTTTATCTTCCATAATCTTTAACAATCTGTCACAATTTGAAAAATAGCTCAAAAACTTGATAATAATTATTATTCGGTATTCAAAAAATATTTCACAAGTTTATGAAAACAAATTTTTATCCAAAATTATTAAACAGTTATGAGTTTTACACTATTCTTATGAAACAAAACTTCTGAAAAGAGTGGGAAATGTGTTTGAAAATAGCTTTTGAGTCTTGTCTTCCAATTAGGCAAACCTCCAAAAACCTTATGGCATCAAAATGTGTTCAGTTCTTTGCACATAATGATGAGTCAAGTCAGTCGCGTGTCCTACTGCTCCCTCCCCTGTCCTCCCCTATCCTCTGCTCAATAACCACATCCCAGCAGAACATCTTTGCTTCAAGTCTTATGGCTTTGAAGTCTTAATAATTGTCTAAATTGTTATGTCTTTAGTTTTCACAGACATTACAAACACGAATAGTGTTTAGACATTAATTATACGAAACAATAATAAGACTTCAATTACATTGACTTTGAATTCATTGAATGCAATAAAAGTTATACAAATGACAGACATTGAAAAATTCAAAAATCAAAAGCTGATATGAAAAGAAAACTTCTTAATAATCCTTGTTTATTCAGGCAATCCTTTTATATTTACTTGGTTACCCCTTAATTAAAATTCAAACTCTAAAATTCCAAATCGTTTCACAGTATTTTTGATTTGCAAGATTATTCAACCGATTATTTTCTGAAACTTATTGATTGAAACTTCGATTAAATCAATGCATAAGTTTTATAAATAAAATTTTTTAGTGAATATAATGTTTATTAGAATTGTTTGTTCGAGCGATCAATCAATTTGAATAACTGACTGATTGTCATTCAAAGTAGTCTTTACTTACGACAAGTAAAATGTTTTGTAAATAACTTTTTGTGTTTGACTGACACTAAAATTTGAAAGACTTATGAAAAAAGGAATTTCAAATATATATTCAGAAATATGTACTTCCGGTGCACTTTTGAAGTGGAGGTTAGTTGTGATGCCATATGTCTATTGCATTATTTTCTGTATAATAGATCTGGTGCTAAGATAGGCTACACTTCTGGCACAAGACTGTTATGGACCGGAAACACAGTTCAGTAATCTATTTGACAAAATCGATGTAAATTTAATTTCATAACTTCAAAAGAAATCAATATTTTATTTAAATATTTTCATTAAAACTTAAAATATTTGTAAAATTTGTTGTGATAGTTGAAAATGGTTAAATATAAAATAACTGCTAGACAATCAAAATATTTCACTGAATTACCCAAAAGGCTATTCTACAAGTTTAAAAGCCTAAATCCTTCAAATAAAGAACAAAATGGCCAATTTTCCGACCGCCATTTACAGAAATGTCTGATTTTTGGCTGCCATTACCTAGAGGTGGGGATTATTCAGAAAATCCCCTTTGCACACCCCTGATCAAATTTAAGATTTTTGATTTGATTTCTTGGACTAAATATTTTTAACGGAACGACTAAACAGTTTTTGAATAAATCTTCGAAATCATACAAAACACTCAGTTGTTGGATAACAATCAGGTTTAATCGAATTGCTTTATCTGTTATTATATTATTATCAAAATTATTACCATGCTTGATTCTATTTATATACTCTGGTTTGATCACGGTTCTTTTATTTTTACATACAGTAATTCCAGGCAGATAAAATGTCTCAATAATATGACGAATGACTAAAGTCGTAATTTTGTATGAAATATAAATACAGTCAACTACCATTATAATGAAGCTGATTGGTTTCGAGTTTTAGTTAATTATAATGGTAGGTTCATTTTAATGAAAGTCTAGGAAAAAATTCAATTTATTCACTAATTCATCAAATAAAGGAAAAAATCTGTAGTAAATGTTTAAGACTTAATAGAATTCTAAATATTATCAACTCTTTTTTGCATTCAATTAAT
>JAQIWP010001740.1:0-13522 GCA_034695525.1 Euzetes globulus
AAAGGCTGAGAATACTTGCGATAAGACATAAGTATTCTTCGAATTTCATCTTCACATCGATTTCATAGATTATTGTCGTTTGGGTCGGCTTTTCAAACACCAAATATATGCCATCATAATTGATAGATTCCTCCTTATCTCTAACATTGAATAATTCCTTGGTACAATCAGCGCGACTGCATGCTTGTGAGCATTCACCTTGCTCATAGTGATGCAAATTTAAAAATGAGGAACCAAAATTTAAACTAGGATTTGTTCGTCGTGAGAGAAAATTCATAGGATTTGATGCTTTGTCATTAATAAATTTTTTGATCTTGCACCTTTCAGAGCAATCATCAAAACAGATATTGTTCTCAACAGGCCACAAATATTTTATGATTGTCTTCTCAAAATTGATTCTATAAACTTTTTAGCTTGTTACATTGCTATAAAAATCTTTGCTGATATATGAGTGAAGTAATATCTCTTTTATATCATGTATTTTAAGAATGAGGTTTGTATTTTGAAAGCCGGTGCCATAATCATCTGAGCAAGGCTGGAATATCCATTTTTCAGCCGATAATTGTCATCCGGCTTTCCAGTCAATTGAGGGAATATTATGAAGCAATAATAAGTTAAATCCAAATAAGCAGTGTAGTTTTCAATTGCTGAACAGCGTTTAACAGTGTCCATTCCCGAAATATGTAAGCAGGGTAACATAACATTCGGTTCATAATTCATCATGTCAAATTGCTTGTCGATGGACATACTATAAGTTCCCATCTCAGTTGTATTCTTAAAATGGTCATTCAAATGCAACATCTTGTCATAACAAATGGTGATGGCTGGCAAGCTAATATCTTTTCTATTCTCATACTTGACATTGGTAATAGTTTGATATGAGAAGTAGATCTTGCTCATTGTAGACACATGAAAAGCACAGCCTATCAGACAAAATACAAATGAAACTGATTTAAAATTCAAAAACTTTTGTAGAAGATTACTTTGAACTTGATTCAATTAAATATATTTGGCTAATACTGTTCGTCATAACTTATTCTATTTATCAAAGAAATATAAATATTCAATATTGCAATAATAACTAGCTAATTTGTTGTTTTGCATTTCTTTTATTCGATAATTATAATCTATATTAATTTTATATTAAATAACAATGGTTACTCCATTGCTTGATAGTTATTTTCCTTAATCAAGCTCTTAAATAGCTGGCTAATATTGAACTAGTTTTGCAAAAACAAATTGACAATAAAAGAGGCTTGACAATTACTCTAATGATTGGAAAATTAAAGCAGGCCAATTAAATATGCTACAAGTGTTCGTATTGCAATTTTTTATTAAACATGTTGAATTGATTTTTTTTACAAATTATTGAGTCAATAATTAAACAGAATTTACATTAATTTTTTGCCATTTTTTAAAACTATTTCTAATATTTCTAAGATCAATTGAACAATTGAAACTAGATTTCCGGTAAGATATATAAGAAAAACTCCTTTCAATAGTTCTTTCGCCTTGATTGGTTTTTGCAAAGTTGTGTCTGGTTCATAAATTACTGTAGATTTAGCTCGATTATTGAATTGTCGGACTCTTCCAATCATTTCTTCTTTCATTATTTCAAGTCTTTTCATGTGTTCGTAAACACCATTTTCCAAGCAATGCATTAACCTGCAAAAAATGCAAACTATCAGGATTAAATATTAATAAAGTTAAACAATTTACGCAAGAACAATTTTTTGTGTACACATATGATGTTTTGATACGAAAAACGTTATATAATTTGGTGAATACATATCGGGAGCAATTACTAGTCTATGACCAGGATTCATTCGTTGAGTAAGACCAGATGCATATGAGTCGATGAATAGGACAGTCTCTGTTCTGATCACTTCATTCAACACCCATTCCGAACCTGTCAGGTATCGCCACTGATAATTAATCTTTTTGCCTAACCTTTCTTCAAATTTCTTCTCGTATTTCTTTGCCCTTTTACTGATCATTAGGTATTCCTTCGGTTTCGTTGAATTAAGGAAAAAGAGGGCAAAACTGCCGGCAACTGACAGCTCCGGGTCTTCTATGATATCCTCAATAGTGTTGATGAATATATAAGACTTCGGATCGAAATAAGTCTTTAATAAAACGCTACAAAAGCTTTTTGTAAACAAAGTGCTGAAAAGGATCCAGATTATTATGATTATTACCATGGGAATATTTTTGCTGAACTTCTCTTTAAAATTGTCTTCAATTTCCAAAATTGTTTTTAAACTTTTAAATTCTTTAATTGATTTCTCAGTAATCGAGCGAAAAATATTTGTTAATATATCAAACTTATCATTGTTTTCATTAATTAATTTTTTCAAAATTAGTGAAAATATCAAATAGAATAATGAAACCAAGATCCAAACCTTGATAATTAAAATTTTTTTTAGTTACCAAGCCTGTATTTTTAACAAAGAGATAAACTTACAATAGGCTCAAATAAAGACAAAAAAGGCAAATAGGCTTGATTATTTTTTGTTGTGAGTGTTGTCAATATAGTTAGCATGTATTTTTCTTCAATAGGTACTTGGAAACCCTTCAAAATTCCCTGACTTTGGAAAATACCTCGCGACAGAATTAAAGTGTTAACCTGAATGTTTAAAAGATTCAACAATTAATAATTAGGTCTAATTGAACCAAGTTTAAAATATTTTAATAATTACTTTAAATACAAGATTATTTTAGAATTTCATTGATATAGTATAAAACATTAAAAAAGAAAGACCTACCTCGAACTGTCCGAAAACCTTCTCTTTGAAGGTAACTTTTAAAGACAGACCACATAACAAGTGATGAATGAATGACAGATAGAATCCAAAGAACTCTGTCTGTAATTAAATTTTAAACTAACTGAATACAGTCTGACCCGTTTATAATAGACAGGTTCTTTTCGTAATCAAGATACTTGAGCTATGTAAAACTCTTTAATAGCAAACCCCGGATTAAAATGACCCTGAAAGGGTTTGTTTTTACTAGCTTGAGGAATCTATTATAAAGAGTGAGACTTTATTTTAGGTAAAAATCAAACCTTCGTTGTATAGACTGTAATCTCACCAATACTTTTGTTGGCAATACATTCATAGGTATTGTTCCACAAAAATATTTGGTGACAGGTCAATTTTTTAAAGAAGATCTCAATATCAGCGATATTTCTGACCGACATGACAACACAAGATGACATTGATATCTTCAAAGTAACATGTTATTACAAAATGAATAAATCAATACAGATTGGAAAAATCACTTAAATTTTATAGCTTAATAAGTGGAAAAATATTTACTTGATGAATTATTTATCAAATTGGTAAATTTTCCATTCAATTGTACTTAGTAGATTAGTTTATGATAAAAATCAAATAAAAGTTTTGAAATATTTCGAAAAATAAAATCAAGTTTTCTATTCAATTGTTTAAAGAAAATAATAGTATATTACTTTAAAGTATCATGATAATTGTCTATTACTATGCTTATTTGCGCAATTAACTTGTTATTTAAAAATGAGACTAGTTTATATATAAATTTTTTATAATACATGAACGTGAGCTTATATCAGATTCTCTTCTTAACAAGGACCTGCTACAAGGTGTATTATAAGATAATTCAACAAGTTAATTGATTCTGATTTTTGAAAATAAATTATCTTGTCAAAAAAATATAAATAAATTAAAGAAAAAGTGAGTTATATATACATCAAAATAAAGTAAGCAAGACGATATTTTGACCATTTCAATTTAAACATTCGAAATAGAAAGCTAGTTCAGTATTTTTTCTTGGTCATGTGTTAAATCAATTTAAAAATGAATCTGGTTAATAAAGAAGAATCAAAATAAACAGCGATAAAGTTTTTTTAATGAATGTAATGTAAATAAATATTTTCATTGGTATTATTTAAGTTTGGAATGACTGGGTGGTGCGATTTTCCTGTGCAGATATTTCAGGACATAAAGAGGTAAGCAACTGACGGCCACCAGCACCGTCACTTTCCATAGGAAGTCACTCTTTTGGAGGAATTTGTCGTCAAAATAATCAGGCTCGATTATAATTGTTAATAGATATGAGGCCATAGATATGAGTTCGGCCACAATCATGAGCCAGTGCCAGGTCCGTACAGTCAAGGCCAACATCAACAGTTCCGTCAGTATGAGAGCCGTGAAACTAATAGCCACGACATGAATGAACTCGTCGTTGAACAGCATAAGCGAGCCGTACATAATGACACCGCCCTGGTATATGCTGATTAGTACCCAAATGAAAAATGTCTTGTAGGACAGGGACCGGCCTTTCATCAATTTATAGAGCTCTGGGTAGCACATGACTAGTTGGGGCGATACATCCTTGTCCAGAACAATTGAAAAGACGGGAAACATGGTATAGATAGTGGCGTAACCTTTAGTTCAAATAAAATGTTAATCAAATAAATAGAAGTTTAAGTAATTGTTTGAAGGACTGACCGATAAGTAAAAATCCCTGATATAGAGAGACGGACACGAAATAAAATACTGAGGAGAAGATGGCCTGTAGTGTGCTTAGGATAAGTCCCCTGTGAATGATGAACTGACTCAAAGTGGCCGACCGTTTATAGCTGTACCGGCCGTGAAGTATAATCAGGCGATAAATGTAACTGAACTGTAAGATGGAGAAGTCTGCGGCCAGACTGGCCTGTTGTCCCTCTTTGCCCACAATACCAACGCCGACGTCTGCCGTCTGAATCATCGATACGTCGTTACCGCCATCACCGACAGCACAGGTCCGTTTGCCAGTCCTGTTTTGAATTAGTTTGACGACTTCGGCTTTTTGGGTGGGCGAACACCTGCAGCAGACGACGGCCGGGCACTGACAGGCCAGATCAATGAACTCAGTCGAATAGAACTTCATAATCCGCTCTAAGTCTTCGCCCCTTATTATGAGAGGACAGTCGAACTTTCGTTGAATTTTATTCAGTTCTTTAAGGGCTTCAGTTCTGTCCTCAGAAATCGTTGGGAAGATATAAAACTCTTCCGTTTTATTCACTAATTGGGAAGACTTGGCGATACTGATAGCCGTTTCCAACTTGTCTCCGGTCAACATCCAGATTCTTATACCGGCGTCCTGTAGACCTTTCAATGTATGGGCCACTCCATCCTGGAGTCGGTCCTCAACACCTGTTCAATGAATAAAGTAATTACTAAAATGAATTTGGAAGTCCTATTAAGTCAGTACCTGTCAGACAAAGGAGTTCCATATCTTTTTCAAGAGTAGCCAAAACATTAGTCATCTTAGCGTTTCGGTCAATCATAGAGCACTTGGCCTGGTTATATCTGGCATCAAAGTCAGAATATTGACCATGGGTCAACTTCTTCTTGGCCACCACGAGTGTTCTGAGTCCAGAGCGGGCCATATTATCGCACTGTTCCTGAAGCCAATCACTATAAATAATAATTGAAGACATGACGACGTCGGCCCCTTTCAGCAGAAACATTATCTCATTGGTGGTCAGGTCTTTGACAATAATTCCCATTCGTTTGGACTCAGAACTGAACGGAAATATCTGAAGGATTTCATAAGAAATTAGATTTCCGTTCGGGTCTCTCAGTTTCATTGTCTTCATATCCCGATAGACCAAAGCCAGACCCACACTCTCTGTCCACTGGACGAGTGCCACTTCATCGGGACTGGAGGCCTGGTATGTGATTCCTTTGCGGCTCATCGGAATCGACAATGAGTCAGAGTCTATGAAAAAAACATCAGTCATTTTAATTTGAAAAGATTTCCTTGTTCAAACAAACTTTTCAATGACTCTGTGCTGTCAGTATAAGGATTATTTTCGGTGTCGTATGAAGGTGTCACATTATGACAGAGTGCAAGGGCCAGGACAGCCTGTTGAGCCCGGAATAAACTGTCACTGTCCACTTCGTAGGAGTTAAGCCGCATGTGGGTGGGCTGGTATTCACGGCGCTCTATTTTAAAACTGACTGTACTAGTTGCCGAACCCTCCCTTTTATGTTTTCGAAAGTTAGCAGGCTGTGCTATGGGCTGAGGTATATAATAGGCCCTCAAAAGAGCCGACAATTCGTCAAAATATTCGGGACTGTACGAGATCTTTCCCAAATGTATCTTTTTGAATACCATCTCGTTTTTGGTCAGAGTTCCCGTCTTATCGGTCAATAAATATGATATTCTGCCCAAATCTTCTGGTATAGTAGTTGTGCGGACCAGTGTGCCGGGTATTTCAAAATCACGGCCAATCATATAGGAATAGACGACTCGCCCGATTTCGAGGTTAACCCTCAAACTGATTGGTATAATGTATGAAAATAATAGTACGAAACGAACGAAATAGACGTAATATTTTCCGTGAAAACCTATTATTGAAGGCAAGACTATATTTATTAAAAATGAATGCAAGTTGAAATGGGACAGACCCTTCAGGCATATCATAGCCAAGGCTAGAAGACAAACCACTCCGAACAAGACTTTCGTGATAGCGTTGACCTCATAGTCAAGAAGCCCGACTTTGCTTCTGGGTTCGTTATTGTTCATCATGGAACGGGTTTCCGGACCCGTATATATGACAATACCGATGGCAATGCCCGAGGCTATCACTGTGTTGGCCCACAATGTGTTCTCAATGTTGAGCGAAATTTCTTTGTTATCTGAAAGTTATGTGAGAATCAAAAGAGGTTTGTCCTTCAATTGGTTGAACATACCCTGGTTGATTGAAAACCTTCCTTTAAACTCATGAATATTTTTTTGAGGCGCTTCCGCGTCGATATAAGCATCAATACTGAAGAGTTGTTCGTTGGAGTCCAGTTCCTGAGTGGTGGAAACGGCTAATCGGAGTTTCCAATCGGTCTCTCCATCCAATTGGTCGGTGCGTATAAAACAGGCTCCGTTTTTCTCGGATGTGCGCAGAAATACCATGTCTGCCGGCACCCTCTGGTCTTTGGACATAACAATAAGGTCGCCGACCTTTATCTTGGAGCTGGGTATATTTTCAATGCCTGTTCGGGTCAGTCTCTGATACTTTTGACTATTGACTGATTTGTCGCGTTTGAAGCGCAACAGATCGTCGACGGCTTCCCTAAGAAGTGTGACCCCTAAGACAAAGCCCAAGGGCGCCCAATATGTGTAGAGATAGCCCACCTGAAGCGAGGGCACGAACTGGGAGCACGACATGACCAGAAAGAACAGATTCAAAAAGAACTTGAACTGATTGAAGAGCACTATTGGCAGAAAGGTTATGATGTTGTACTTTTGGTTCTTAATAATATTAGCCGGAAAGTCCTGGTCACACTTTTCATGGCTGATGTCAGTTCCCCTTATGTACACCACACGTTCCTTCAATTGTTTCTTGCCAAATAGAAGGTTAAACATTCTTCAGGGAACTGCCTTGAATTTCAATCTTGGTATAAACTGTGTAATTATTTTAAAGTCTTTTGTTTTTCCAAAGACTTCTTATTCCTGAAGAAAGACAATTGTGTCAACCATTTGGTGCAAAAAACAATGAACATAAATATGGGGTAAGAGTTGGTTAAAATTTACTGATAATATTCTGTTACTATTAGAGATAATTTGCGGACAGGTATGCAATCCGTAGCCAAGTATTACACAATTCAATAGAATGAGCGCTGAATTAAATGTCTGATAAAGTTTTAGATAAAAACTCTTTTACACTAAATATCTAATAAACCATAAATTAGAGTCTATTTATTCAATGCATGCCTTCAAACAAAGGTTTTGAATACCTAGCTTGTTATTCGAGAGTCTTTTAAGTTTAAAACAAAATTCGTTCTTGAGTTGATAAACATACCTGTGCCAATATAAATTAAGTCATACCTCTTACAAGTGTTAGAAAAAAATTATTAGTCTCTTCTCATGCGATTTAGTTGTTTCCAGGTTAGTCACTGTTTGAATGGCATAACACAAATATATCAGATGTTTTTATTAATTAGGTAACTTCACTGATTTAAACAGTGTAAAACTTTTGGCCAAAATTAATTCAGATCTATTTTCGACCTAATTCACTAAAATGTAAATAAACCCAGATGTTTTATACTGGTTATAAATATTTATAATCAAAATACCTTTAGATTAGAGACTATTTTCATTTTGAATCAGTTTGGATCAGATTGTACAAGCACATTATTTTTTTTAATAATTCACAAATAAATGTGTTTTAAAAAGTAAGTCATAAACAGTTTAACCTTGATTGCCTGGTCTTCTAAGTAATATTGGCAAGTTTACTTTAACGCAATCATAAAAAAATGACAATTATTGTGAAGTTTCCGGTGCCAAAAGTTGCATAATCATTTATAGCAAGTTATAAAAATATCATAACATGTACATTTTGATTCTATGACTTACTTCACTAACTGTAAGTAAGCATTTGTTTATTTTTCTTTAAACCTTGCTCACACCTTCTGATATATTTTTAATGTTGGATTGTAACCATGTACATTCAATATTATTCATAATTTTTTTAATAATTTGAGTATTTTCTAGAATCAAAATTGTGTACATCTTGGTTATCAATACTGCTCATTTATTAAGGTTACAGTCAAACCTCAATAACTCGATAATAAAAAGGGGCAAATCCTGACGTCGTTTAGAGGTTGTCCACATAGAGAGCGCTTTTTATAATAGGAGTCTATGGCAGTATTGGGGACTGAATTCTCATTCGAGTTATAGAGGTTTGACCGTAAATACATAAATGAGGTAGTTACAAATAAAATAATAATGCTTTAATGATATCATCTGATAGGTGCTGACTATGGATCTGAGATCTAAAGGAAATTAAAGCAGGTTGAAATGGCAATTTTGTTCAAATATCAGGGTGATATAATGAGAGGATGGTTTCCAGAGATGGTGACACATCCTGAAACATGTATTCTATACCAATTATTTGCCTTAATTCAAAATTTGTTTAAAATAATTTTAATTAGATTATCTAGTCACAATTGAGCTATTATTCAAGTTACAATGCTAAATTTCTTAAATTAAGTGACAATTTTTGGTAGTCATCAATTATCTTGGCGTTTGTGTCTCAAAAATAAAATCAATAATGTCCAAGAGAGATACCAATAAAGTACAAAAGTTGAAAGGACAAATCACCCTCTGAAATCTGGTAATTTGTCCTTTCAACTAATTTTTAAAAAAATTTGCGTTCTAAAAATATAGGTAAGTTACATTCATCAATTAACCTTGATTAAATGGATTGTAATATAGTATTTAATTGTAAATTTTAAAACATATTTTATTAAAACAATCCAAGAAAATGTTCATATTTTCATTGATAAATTAGCAAATATACCAAAATTCATTAACCTTAGTTTAATAGCCTTGTAAAGAAAAGTATAATAACCCTTTGATCACATAATCAAAGAATTTAATAATTCTGCAGTTAATTGGCACAAAATACAGTTGAATAAGTCAGTGAACTTACAAAATGTTCTTTAATCAATCATCTTTATAATTTTTTAGATTATTTCTTGACTTTAATGAATAAATATCTTGTGTTTGAATACATTTCCATAAAAACAATCTCCACTTTCAAAGAGATTCTGATTATACAGAATAAGAGTCAATGAATTTATGTGTCATTGAAATGAAGGCCAAAAATCAGTCACTTTTTACGTAAACACTTTTGGTTTTTATTAAACTAATTATTTTTAAAATTGTTAATATAAAAATAAAACAAAAAATATTCATCATGTTCAAAATTATCATTAAGCTGATCACCAAAACTATCTAGTGGAATAAAACAAATATCATAACTTTATTAGTATTTTCACCTTTAATAATCAAATTTTTATTTTTTATTTGGGATAACAAAGAGCAATTATTTTTAACTTTTACTTCACTACATGATGTAATTAAAAACAATACTAGGTACCCGTTATTAAAAGGACATAAGCGTTATTTTTATGTTTTATTACTTTTTCCCTGGTAGAAATTAAACTAAACAATTTATAGACAATTAAACTATTTTCAATAACTTTAAAAAGAATAAACCTTGGTACTACAATAGCCAATTGAATAACCTTTTCATTTAATTGAAAAAATATAAAAAAGCAAGAATGATTAATTTCGAAAAAGTCAATAAACTTTTAAAACTTTGAACGGAATATATATTTTATCTGACATTTGATTAAAACGTTTATACAGTCTTGGTTGAGTTGAAAAAAATAATGTTATCATCAGATAAACCCATAATTTTGTGCTAATAAAGCAATTCTATTGAACAGAATAAGAGTCAATGGATTTATATGTCATTGAAATGAAGGCCAAAACTACCTATTCCTATGAAAAACACTTTTGATTTTCAATGACGACAACTATTTTCTGTTTTCATATAAATAGCAGTCATTTCGTTGCTTAGGAATAAGTGTTTTGTTTGACTGAATATTGAGTTCTCCAACAAAAATGTTTGAATTTTTAGTAAAATTCTTGAGATTTTTATTCGTTACTGACTTTCAGACAACTCTCATAAGTCTATTGATCTGTTGGACAACCTATTATTTATGTAAATTCTGCTTGAAAATTTATAGTCTACCACCCGGGCCAATTCCACTGCCTATTGTCGGCAACTTATTGAGTAAGTAACAAAAAATTTAATGTTTAAATAATTAATAATTTGTTTAAAACAGTATTTCGCGGAACTAAAACTCATCAAAGCTATCAATTGATTGAATTGTCCAAGAAATATGGACCGGTATTCACGCTATGGATGGGACCGAACCCTTTTGTCTTTATTCTGGACTTGGATGTGGCAAAAGAGGCCTTCAATAGAAGTGAATTGTCCGGAAGAGTCGACTCCCTTTTCGGTAATAGATGTCTTTTATCCAGTTAATTAATCTAATTCTAATATTTAATTGAATTTGTCTTGTTCTAGGTCAAATGGTTTCTAATGATAAATTCACAGATGTTATATTCGCTGACTACGGCCCGAAATGGTTGAGCTTAAGACGTGTCGCACATCTGGCGGTCAGGTATTGTCTTATTATTCTTTTTACAGAATAAGAGTGAAAATAATTCTTTGATTCTATATATCTATAAATTTATAGTAAATACTCGACAACCGATAAATTGGTGTATTTGGTCAGTGATGTGGTCGACGACACCATCAAACTAATTATCGATAAGGAAGGGGTCGACCAACCATTTGATCCTTACGACTATATCTACCACTTATTCCTGAATATTATGGCGGCCTCTGCTTTCGGCAAAAAGTATAACATCGATGACCCGGAGTTCAAGAAATTGAATTACATTTTCCACGACTTCTTCAAAGATCTGACAACTCGTCTGACAATCGTTGAATTCATACCTATTATGCGGTTCATAGACAGAGGTATTGTCAAGAAAAGGGAGGAATATATGGCAGAGACTAAAAACTTGGTCAAAACCAAATATATTTCGCACTACAAAGACTTTAATGAGTCAATTGTCAGAGACTTTTGTGACGCCCTTATTCTGGCCAAAAATGAGGCACTGGCTGAAGGCAAAGAGTCAGCTCCCTATTTGAACGACGACAACCTCTCAATGGTTATGTGGGATCTTTTTATCGGTAAATATTAAGATTTGCAAGAGCATTCTGCACATCTCTGCTCTAGTAAACTATTTACTGAACCTTTGCCTCTGCTTTTGAAGCCGGTGTCGACACAACACATAATACATTCAAATGGCTTTTACTTCTATTAGCCAAAGATCAGAACATCCAGAAAAAGTTGAGACAAGAGATTGAGAGTCAAATAGGAGACAGAATGCCAGTACAGGAGGACAGGAATAACTGTCATTACATAATGGCCTTCATATCGGAGACTCTGCGCTTTAGATTAGTTGTTCCGCTCGGAATGTTTCATAAAGCAGTGGTCGACACAACTATTGGTATTTTTTTACATATTTAAATAAGCATGCTAATTATCATTTTTTTAGGTGAGCATAAAATACCAGAAGGAACGGGCGTTTTCTTACATAATTATGCCATTCTTATTGACATTAAACATTGGGATAAGCCTGATCAATTCATTCCGGAACGCTTCTTGGAAAATGGGAAATATATTAGCACTCGTCCCAATGCATTCATACCTTTTAGTTTGGGTCGTCGGGTTTGTTTGGGTGAAAAATTTGCCTTGGTCGAATTGTTTTTGGTCCTGGTCAGATTTTTACAAGCTACCAGCGGTTACAATATTGAACTTGTTGGAAAGGCTGACCTCGAACCCAATCCTGCCCATAACGATCAGCTGACCCCTCGTAATTATAAAATCTGCTTGAAAAAGAAATTTCATACTTGATCATTTTGCCAATTATGACCGATTCGATTGAATCTAAAATTAATTGAGTTTTTAAATTATATTTTTCATAAATAAATTTTGAAAGTTTAAAAAAAAAGTGTTGAATTTGTTATACCATAGAAATTAATATCAAGAAAAATTTAAATCTACTTGTCAAGATATTTTTAATTGGAAATATTTATAGTCAGACTTTTGATATCAAATAGAAATTATTTATTTATTTATTTATTATTGGATTAAATTAATTAATAATCAATTAATAATTAATTAATAACCCTTTATTGGAGTTACCAGCAACTTTTAAATCAACCCCGATATATTTACTATTTGTTCAACAACTGTAATAATTATAAATCAAATAATATGTCTTAGAATTTGATAAGAATATACTAAATCAATGATTAAGGAAGATTTTAAACCAGAATAATTATTAGTTTCAAATTTAAAAAATTCCTGGCAATTAATTTTCATATAAATGTGGTGACCATAAATATAAAAATATATTCCCATGTTTTCAAAAGGTAATTAGTTTAAAAAATTATCTAATT
This sequence comes from Euzetes globulus, assembly GCA_034695525.1. Classification (NCBI taxonomy): domain Eukaryota; kingdom Metazoa; phylum Arthropoda; class Arachnida; order Sarcoptiformes; family Euzetidae; genus Euzetes; species Euzetes globulus. Next base: position 12,857 of record JAQIWP010001740.1, read on the forward strand.
TTTGTCAATTGTTCTTATATTAACAGAGTCTTAAAATTGGTCAAGCGCATATTTTGGTAAAATGAAGTTGGCATTTTATATTATGCTCATTTTTATGATGGTTTGCTTTTTGGTATTCGGTGAATGTAATTAATTATATTTTAATTAATTGCAAATTTTTCAATAAATACACAGAACTAAAGCTAGTAAACCTAGGTCAATATGCCACAGGACCACAATATCCTCCAGGACATCGATATAATCCAAGACATCAGTATCCTCCAATATATTTGCCAAGTAGATATCAGCCAGTAAGGCATCAATCAGGAAGATATGAGCCGGGCAGAGCAAGACTTCTATCACCTTCTGCTAATCAAAAAGATCCGAGTTGCAAAAAAGATGGAAGTTTTGCCTATCCAAAAGACCAAACAAAATTTTACGAATGTGCCCAGGGCAGAAAATACGAATTTATGTGCGGTGACGGCACTATTTATGATGTAATGATAATGGCGTGTATTTATCCAGATTATGCTTATAAACCCAAATAAAAATGAAGAATCAAGGTACCCATTAAATAGCTTGTACATATTTTTATCATATTATAGATTGTTTTTTCTAACAAAAGAAAAAATACTTTACATAAGAAAGTCTTGGATTTGAAAACTGATTAATAATAATATGATTTCA
>JAQIWP010001741.1:0-13520 GCA_034695525.1 Euzetes globulus
TTATCTTTCAATGATCTAGGTCCAACACTTAAATTGTTCCAGGCTATGGCGATGTTGTTCTCCATTTCAATCGGAATATTTATAAATGAAATTGATTTCACACTAAAGCACACAAATTATATTTGAAAGTGAAAACAGACCAATTGATTAAAAAGGAATGTGAGTTGCTAGTTCATTTAAATATTTAACTTAAATGCAATCGAAACTTATTGCAATAAACCAAAAATGTCATCCATTCTAGAAAACAATTTAAATTTAAAGTTATTCAATTGTAACAAATTTGGAGTTCACTAATCAGAATCAACATTGTCATTGAAAAATAAAATAATGCCCTATCCCTTAAAGAGCAAGACGCAAAACATTTTCATTTCAGTGACCCTTTGAAGGAGAATGAAGGTTGAGATCTGATTGAACCAGAGGTGTTCAGCCTAAATTCATCTGATTTCTATGAACATTTTTTAAAATTTAGGAAAGTGAAGGAAATTTATTGGTTTTCTACGACAAACTTTTCTCGAAACAGCTTAGTGGGAGCGGGGGGGGGGCATTCACAGTTTTCCATGGGAAAACGAAATCCCCTTATTGGTTATCTCTGAATTTAACCGAATGCCATAGAAGTATCTCAAATGACTTTCACAATAAATCATTGAACTTATAAAAACTTGAAATGGGTTTAAAATTGAATATAAAAAATAACCTTTCCAATGTTATAAAATTAAGTAAACATTTTTATCACATTAGAACTTATCTATTAACCTAGAGCAAGTTTCACTGACTGTTAAGAGGCACAAAGAGCCTCAACTCTGAAACGACTTCTGTATTGAATTCCCAATTAAATTCATTTAATTGTTTTAGAATAAAAATCAAAAGGATATGAAATAAACACCAAAACTTCCTCAACTAATTTTGCTTAATATCCTGTCAATTTAATTAACCCCGTCGTCTAACTAACCACTAAACTAAAGCACACAAATTATATTTGAAAGTGAAAAGCAGACCAAATGATAAAAACCAATTTGAGTTAATTTAACTTACAGTTAGTGACCTTTGAAGGAGAGTGAAGATTGAGATCTTAGTTAACCAGAGATGGCCAGCTTAAAGTTTCAGGTTGTTCTGGGGAGTATTTTTTGGCAGAGGTAGCCAAAGTCCAAAACCTAAGGGGATGGTCCAAAGCTGGATTTTTCTCAACTCAGGGTATAGTATAAGAAAGGGTATTTTTCCAATGGCGGCCGGAAGCGGTCATTTTCCTTTATTCCTGCCTAAATCGAGCTAAATTAGGCTTAATTTAAATTGTATTCAATTCAGTTTAAATACAATTTAATCTGTAAAAATACCGAAATGTACCACAAAATGGCTGAAATTTGGAAAAATGGACCCCCCGCTTCGCGCAGCGGACATTTTTGAAGGTAAAGTCTGTTTTTGCGTTTCCATACAATCATTTTCAAACCTAAGGGACTATTTTGGCAAATTCTCGGCCTCAGGGGGTATACATACAATAGCGCCCTATGACTACCCCTGATTTTTGTGGAGGGGAAATTTATCTGATCTCAAAGAAAATTACAAAATTTAGGAATGAAACTCGTTTTCTATGACAATTTGTCTCGAAATAGCTTAGAAAAGGGAAACCCCGTTATTGGCCATCTCTGAATTTAACCGAAAGTATTAAAAGTGTGTCTCGTATGACATTCCCGATAAGATGTAAATATGAACTTGAAATGTGTGTCACATTGAATATAAAAAAATGTGTTTTCCAATGTAAGGCACTGTGCATTTTTATCACTTAATTATCTATTAGCCTGGAGCAAATGCTTGTCCCGCTTAAGAAGAGGCACTCAGTTCCTTAACTCTGAATAGACGTCTGCCTCGAAAATACAATTAAATTCATTGTTTTAAAATAAAAATCCGAAAGAATTGAAATGAAAGTAAAGCAAAAACTTTAATTAAACAAACTATTAATTAATGACATTTCGAACAACAGTTGACATGAATTGAGAGCCGAAGAAGAAAATGTCATTCAATTGAAAGACAATTGGAGTCAACTGTCGTTCAAATGAATGATTTGACGAATAATTACTTTTTCTTTTTTCGAATGAAAGGGTTTTTTACAGGAATTGCATTCAGTGATGTCGTCCTCGTGTTGCCACCGAACCTCATTGTCTGACTGACGAATCTTCTCCAATTGGATCTATTGGACGAGACAAGGATCAGATCAAAAAAGAAAGAGATAGACAGCCAGTGATTCATTACTTGCAAAGATTGGGACAATTTAACGAAATCTCTTTGAACGGCTTCACTGTTGTCGAGCTCTACCTGAAGGCTCTGCACTTTATTCTTCAAATGGGAGTTCTCTGCTTCGAATTTGGTCTACATTTCAATCAAATGTTAAGAACCAATTGATTAGGAAATGAAGAGCTGATCCATACCTTAGCAGAACTGAGATCATTGACCTGTAGTTCTAATTCACTGATTGTTTGCTGCGTTTTGTCAGTCAATCGACTCAATCGGTCGGAACAGTGGAGTAACTGTTGTTCCTGTTCTGCATATCTCTGTTTCACATCAATCAGTTCGGTCTGAAATGAGTCGACAGTCGAACGCAAGACGTCGTTGTCTTGAGTCAGGTTCTCCTCAATGGTCTCTTTTGTCTGCTGTTCGCCAATCATCTGTTCCTTAAGGAAGAGAATCTCACTTTTGAGCGTTTCTTCGTTTCTTTCTTTAGCCACTAATGTTGTGATCAGTTCTTCTCTGAGTTTAAGACAATAGAACTGCATTTCGTCGATATCTTGTGGCAAATCGATTGGTTCGCTCTGAAGGACTTGACTCCTGGCTATGAATTTCCCCAAAAGTATATTATTGTCGGTTTGTATTCGATTCAACTCTTTGTTTGTCTCTTCCATTTGATTCATTAGATTAGATATGATATCATTGGCCTCTTTGCGTAACTCCTAGTGGCCTCTACTCAACAGATCCACATTCCTCTGACTCTCATCCACTCGAAGACAGAGATCTCTGATATCCTTTTCGGCTCGTTTTGCGTCTTCGTTGAACTTTTCCTCTAAATCTGAGCGAAAGTTCTGCTCTTTTCTCAACTCATCCCTAATCTGTTTGATAGTCTTCTCATTGTTTTCTAACTGCAAACCCATAACCACTTCGTTGTATTGCATGTCTTGCAATTGGATCTCATAATTCTTACACATTTCACACGACATCTTCAGTTTGACGCTGACGTCACTTGTCTTCGACTATACATCAGATGATAATCAATGGAAATAACAATAATTCAAACGATTAGTGATTTAACTCTGAGTTAAAGTAGTTTTACGAAAAAAACAATTGATCCAAACAAGTGATACCTCATTCAGGTTGGGATCCGTCAATGTTTTTGTGTCCACCGTCTGGTCATTCAAAGTCAAAGAATGGGATCTTTGAAGCCTATGAAACAAACACATTGAATGAGAGATGGACTCAATTTAGTGATAAATGGTTTGCTTTACTCCACCTTATCTTCTGATAAGGACTTACTTTTTGTGGAACAATTGTGACGGAATATCAGGAGTCGAACCCATTATCTCTTTTTTTTCAAAATCAATGGCAACTTTGATCCCTATTGCCTTCAATTGCTAATCAATTCAATGGACATTTAGATGAGATAATTGTCTATTGTTTTTAGTCAATGAAGTGATAACAGGATTCGCATGAATTGCAATCAGATTTTGTTGTGATTTCAGTTTTTTACTCAACTCTTCGCTCAAGAGTTCAATTGAAATGAAGACAATTTTTAAAGCAATGAATCGACACTTTATTACAGACTTTGATCTTTAGATTAAATGATTGAAAATTGATTTTATTTGAAAATTAGAGACAATATGAGGAAAACATATGAGTTTTGTAGCGATATATTGTTTATAGTGTTTTGGCATTGAATTTAGTCATTCAATAAATACAATATTTTAAAGCAAAAGCGTTTTAATGATGTCATACATAGTGTACGTCAGATCACTTCTTCTAATATTGCCTCAAACGGAGTAGAAGTTTATTACCAAAACACTAAGCGTTGAGCCGTACAGTTGATATATAATTGATACTCATTTCAAGCATTAAGCCACTCATTTATTCAACAAAGTATTCTCTTTATTTTTTACAAAAGTTCTACTCCAGTTGTATCTGGCTACACTCTAGCTCATATTTCCACATTATCGTAATAAAGATTATAATTGTGTTAAATCTGTAAACTATTAATTAATGTTTTGATTATAATTCTCAAATGAATAGAAAAATTTGATTAATTTTGCTAGGTTGATCGGGAACATTTCTTATTGTAAAAGAGTTTAAATAGTATAGAATTAAATTAAATAAGTAGTATAAAAGGAACGACTTTGCCAAGCTCATATGCACTTATCAGTCTACCCTCGGTTTAAGTGAATTTGTGGGGCAGATTAGAGCTGCCTCTTATATTGGAATTCGTCTTAAATCTTGGTAATTAAATTTCATATTAGATTTGAAGTGTCCTGGCTGTAAAACATTGTCTTAAACCATAGATGATCTTAAATCAAATCCCTTAAACCCGAGGATAATGTACTGGAATTATTTAGAATCTTTTCTACAGTGTTTGCACTATTTAAAGGATACTGATACAAAGCTAGAACCTTAATTTTAACTCGCACAAAAGCAGAGATGTTGTTCGAGATTTGGCCAATAAATAATATTGATTCTTTCAAAAAAGGTTTATGTGGGCTTATTTGACCCGGTATTCTATTGTGTTTAGCTACTTTGTCGTCTTGTTTTTTTGAAGCCTTTGGAAACAGATTTTGACTAGAAAAACATAACTGTTGTTTATCTAGTTATTTACCTTCTAAGAAGACGATTATAACTTGCTAAAAATAACTTGCAAACAAAAAGTTACATAAGGCTATTGAGAGGCCAACTGACAGCTAATTATGTTTGGCCTCCACTGCAGGCCTCAGTTATGTTGTTTTTGTGAGACTCCTATGAATCAGAAGATGACATTTGAGTAGAAAAACAGAGTATTGAATGAAAGCCAATAATAAAGACATCGATTGAGAGATGCATTTGTTTTAATCGTTTTTAATTAAATTATTGTTTCGTTTTATTTAATCGTTATTTTCATTGAAAGACTCTTTTCTTTAATTATTTGTATGTTTTTGTGATAAATAATAAATGGTTTTTATTTAAATTGATCTTTGATTTTGAGTCCAAATAATTTAATTTGTGATAAATCTTAGAGAAGAAAATGTCAACAAATGTCAACCAATTGGCGAATGACTTGTCGGCTGAAGACTTGAGTCAAGTGACAGATGAGTCGAAGACTCTGTTGGCCAAACAGATGTCGTCTTTATATCCGCTTCATTGGGTTGTTTGGCAGAACTCAGTCAAACAATTGGAACAAATCTTCAACGCTTCCGATAAAGTAAACAAAAGCCAATGTTTGGCTCATTTGTCTGACAATTGTCTTGTAATTGTTCTGTAGCCGAATGTGGAGGCGAAGGACCCGCGCGGAAGGACACCCCTTATGCTTGCGGTCACTTTAGGCCACTTCGACTGCGCCCGACTTCTCCTCAAACACAACGCAAACGTCAATTTAGAGGACTCTCTCGGATTCAATGGTATTTTGGATCTAATTAAGTGACAATTGATTAGTGATTATTGTATTGTGTGGTATAGTATTGCACGAAGCGGTCAGTAGCTGTGATCCAGAGTTCATTCGGGAAGTTCTTGAGCGCCGCGATTGGCAGAGATATACGAGTCGTGTCGACGGAATACCTGTTCTCCTGAAGAAAATTTGTGATGTATTTAATTGTTTAAGAAATTTGTCAATTGATTTCTGATCTGTTGCTCACTGTCTCACATTCGGCGCTAAGACTCCGGACTTTTATGTCGAAATGAAGTGGGAATTCACGAGTTGGGGTATGCCTTCACTTCTTCCATATGTCTTGCATCTGATCTGATAAGAAATGTTATAACAGTTCCTTTGGTGACCCGAATGTGTCCGAGCGATACCTATAAGATATATAAGAGTCGTTCCAGTGTTAGGATTGACACCACTTTAGTCGGCTTCGATCAGTCATCCAATTGGCAGAGGGGGAGTCGGAGCTACATATTCACCGGCACCGGTATGTCCTCATTGGCCCCCATTTCGTCTGATTGTAATAATTGATTTGTTCAGAGAATGGGGCCGTCTTTATGGAAGTGGACCACGACAAGAGACAAGTGATAGTCGAGACCCTGAAGATATTGTCTCCAGAACTGGAGGACACCATCGAAATGCTTAAGCCATCCGACGAATTGGTGAACGCCCGACTCACCAGTCCCACCAGCACTACATTCATAGACACCGATAAAATTCATTTCGAGAGGTCCTTCTCTGACTCCGGTTTGTCTGCTCTTCTAATTACAAGTGTTTTTCAATTCAAATTAGGAGTAAATCCGGAATAATTGGGTTCAGAACTGACAGATCAGAAACAATCAATGGCTACGACTCTAAAGTGTTTACCGCTCATAACGTGGAAGTGGTCACTAAGACCCGGACAGAGCATCTGTCAGAGGAGGATAAAGAACGGCACAGGTCTGCGGCAGCCAACAGATTAGCGCCCCTTCAGTCCCTGTTGGGTATGATTGAGATCGAAGAGAACGCACCGACGCCACAAACAGAGAGCACAGACATTGCCGGTGACGGCAACCAACGAAACCCATTCAACATAAAAGCTATTCAATATTTTGACCCTAATTATGACCTAAAAAACAAAGATATCGGTCGACCAAAAGAGATGACAACTAAAATACAGCGCTTCAAAGCAAATCTATGGCTGTGTGAAGGCTATCCCCTGTCGCTCCAGGAACAGGTGTTGCCTATTGTCGATCTTATGGCAATTAGTAGTTCCCATTTTGCAAAACTGCGGGACTTTATTACACTTCAGCTTCCGTCGGGTTTTCCCGTCAAAATCGGTTAATATAATTGACTTAACATTCAATGGATTTGATTATATGTTTGGTTATATTCGACAGAAATTCCATTATTCCATGTATTGAACGCCAGGGTAACATTCGGTAACATATTCTCATTGGACGAGTCGGTGACCGGAGTCACTCCAATCAGAGATGACAACACCTGTGCGTGTGTTGTCGACGAGTCCTGTTTCGAAGCGCCGCCCAATTATAAAAAAATAGGTATTTGTTTCTGATTCCAGACAAATGTCAAACCTTTTTGTAATTTTCGGGTTTATCTGAAACTCTGTTCTCTTTATTACTCTTTGCTCTTACGCTCGCCTTAAAGGTATTCACCCATTGGCCAGAATTCGCGCCTTTCGATGAATTCCGAGCTCACTATTGATTAAGAAATTGTTTGATTTACTCTTGAATTGTTTGCTTAGACTCTGAAGTCTGTGTCTATTCCTTTGGGTCTCAAATGATTTAATGTTTTTTCCATTTTGACTCAATCTATTGATATGTTAGGAACGGGTGAAATGAGACAAATGAATATGGATGACGACGACGTTGTCCAGTACGCCATCGAACAGTATCTGATGGAAGAGGGCACTGAGACCGACCAGGTCACTCTCTGGGAAGCCCTCAAAGCACAACAGCCCGACATGGACCAGGACTTGCAGAGGTTGTCCGCTCTTTTCGTTTATTCTGTCCTTTCTCTCATTTTATTTGAAACGAATCTTTTGTTTATTTAATTTATGTTTTTTTAGTTTTAGTTTACTTTAAGTCTATTTTAGTTTCTTATGAGTGAATAGGATTTGATATTTTCATTGCACGCAATCGAGTTATTAGTTATTTGATTGAATCTTGCAAACAGTTTGCACAGTTGTAGACCATTGACATTGAAATGATTTTTTTCAGAGCAATTCAAGAAAGTTTAGTCGAATATCAGAAGGGATTTAATGCCAGTTCTGATGAATGTCCCGATCAGTCATCAAATGTTAACATTTGTGAAGTCAATGAGAATGGGTCTGAGATGACGACTGTCCCCAATGGACGCCTTTCCACTGGTCTGACAGAGAGCAGACCAGACGTCGATAATCTTGAATTAGCGCTCAGACTATCAGAACAGGAACGCCAGGAAGAAGAGAAACGCATCAAAGAAGAGGAGGAACTGTTCCAACAGATCCTGAAGTTGTCTATCACTGACAAGTGATTACTGTTTTAATAATTATTTTAGAGATCAGTTGTAATTTAATTGAATTTAATTTATTTGAACTTTAAATATATCTTATTTACTACTTATTGTATAATTGGAAATATTTTTATTAATATAACAAATAAAACCATTATTTGTTGAATAAAAGCGTTTAGTCTTCCTTAGTGTCGAAGACCGTCCTTTAGTCCATCCCTTCCTTTAGTACTCATTCTTACAGCTGTTCTGTTATATGAATTACCGTATTATCTGTCAAATAAAAGCAGTGGTAGAAAGTCAATTTGGTCACTACTAGGCTTGCTCCTTGACTTATTGGTCCATTGTAATTGGGAACTGAGAAATTCAGAGAGATTCACCAGGGCTCTATGTCAGTCTTGGTTTTCTACTTCATTGACTTTTTACCCCAGGTGGGTTTTGACTTGGCTTACTATGGCAACGGTATTTATTTTCAAAAGGGTTCAATAACCCCAGGTGTTATTTGACAGATAATACGGTAGGCTACAACAATACATGAATTTTAAAAAAATAAGTTTGAGGTTATTATAAACGAAAGCATCTTAAAGGATAACTTGCAAAAAATAAAAATACCTTATTAAATTAGAAACTTGAGTTTAATTTAAATTTTGTAGCTGTTGAGGTTGCCAGGATAATTGTCAATGAATTATTAATGACTGATTTCTAAATAAAAAATAGCCTATAAATGTATTTTAAAAGTACATTTGCCCTTTGTACGGCACTGTTTTCTTTACATAACGATAACCAAATTTAAGAGTATTTAACTTCACCTTGACTACACTTCCCAAGAAAACTTTTCCTTTTATATAAAACAATGAGAGTTTGACCTCGATATAAGTAAATTGGCAGTGTTCCTTCCAGGAATTCTATTACCCCACGAGGATGAACATTTTTGCAATAACGTAATAACCAAGTTTTTAGTTTATAAAAACATCCTTTAGGGACAAAAATAGATGATAGCAAATAAGCTCGATGATTTTACCTTATCCTTATTAGGAAAATGATAACCCAATAAATACCAATTTGCATAATAACTAGATGTTATGTTACCATAGTGAATAAACTTTTTTTCATAAACTAAATGGCTTATATTAAGTGTAAATGGAATTGATTTTTTTAGTGCCTGGTATTTTCATACCTTAAATGAATTGACAAAAACAATTTGTCTCATTATGTAATCAAACAGATTTGAAGTGACGGCTGACTCATCTGTTTTGTCATTTGCTAGAATGTGTAATAATTGTGTAATAATTGTGTAATAATCGCATTAATAGTTTTATTAGTGATTTAAAAGTGGAGATACCGTTGAACTTAAAGTCTATTTTCATAGCGGAACTCATATTCAAAACTAAATTACAAGTGAAATGACTTAAACTTATTCTCGTTAATGACTTATCGGATTCTTGGATCGCAAAAACAAGAATCTCATTAAAATTGTTAACAAATATTTTTATCAATAAGTGTGAGCCCCGACAACAGGCATTGTTTAGGAGTTATCGGTTTCGTTGGCTCATATAAGTTATTGTTTTTTATCGAGAATATTGATATGGAAATTAATATTTCAGTTTTAGGCGAAACTGTATTTATTTTTATGATGTTTGCTATAAATTTTGAATGAAATAAATGTTATCTTTAATGGAATGATAGCAGAAGTAGTAGTGAGAAACAAATTGGTCGATCAGTTGAACAGTTGTCGCAGGACTGAGTATATTGAGTCTTAACTTGTTGTTTCAATTATGCCAAATATGTCGATCAATGGTCGAGGTTATGATGTGGTGGATATCGCCAATTGGTTTCATTCTTTGCCACATTTGGGAAGAGATATGAAACAAATTTCAAATACAACTTTCGATTTAAAGAGTGAACAATATTTAACATCTTTGGCTGTTTATGTGGGACTTCCCATCGCTCTGATGGTTATTATTCTGGTTTTATATTTGTTTGTGACAATCATAATGTGCTGCTGCTGTACGGATGGCCAAAAAAGAAAAAGTATTTCATATTTTTAATCTTTACCAGTTTTGTATCAAGTTCAAGTCAGTATCTTGACTTGACAGAAACTAGATTATGAAGAGTTTAGCAAGAATATATGAGAATTAGATTAAATGATTGTTCTTAATGTGTTGTCTTTAGTCATATTTTTTGAAAATTTAATCAAATTTCAAATATTTTCAGAAAAATTAGGAACTTTCTTAATAATATTTTTTTGTCTGTTTATGTAGTCCAGGATTCATTATATAAAAAATATTCTAGATTAAAATTGAAATGCTTAGAAATTTTAATTATTGAGATTAAAATTTTTATAATCTGACTCATTATTTCCGGAATTCAATCTATAAATTAATAAATATTTACTTCAATTATAAATGAATTTATGACTGAAATAACGATAAACTTAGCTTCTACAAATTGCTTATCTTGATCATTAAAAAAATGAACTCCTAGAAAGCTATTTCCTTTCAATTCCTAGTATTTGTCAATTGAAAAATACAAACAGGTTCTATCTTTTTAATTGCGCCATTAATAGATGATATGAATTGAATATGGTCATTTTCTGTCAACAGATATTCGAATAGAATGCAAAGTGTTTATATTCCTCTTCGGTCTGGTCTGTGGCCTGAGTTTTATTTCTGGTCTGTACGGCGATTGGCAGTTATATAAAGGGATAGAATCGGTGCACAACTCATCACAAGATGCGGTCGATTGGGTCAATGAAATCAAAGGGAACTCAAGTCGAATATCTGAGGCCTTCAAAGTCGGCGATACTCTCAGCAATTTGAAGAATAATATAATAGATCTGAAGAGCAAGGTGACGGGTGTGCCACCCAGTCAACTAAACAAACTGAACGAATATATCCAAGATTGTGAAAATATACTAAGCGACCTGAAAAGCTCTGAAGTCCAGGCAAAAGAGGCCAACAAGACTCTAAACGAGGCCAAATATGATGATGTGCCCAAATATGTCAAAGAGTATGGAACTATGTTTTGCATAATAGTTGTCTGCGTTCTCTCTATTTTGGCAATCGTTGGACTGGTGTTCCTGTGCGCCATTTGTTCCCGATGCTGTCTGGGCTGTTTCACAGTCTTGGCTGTCATATCATTGATTCTGAGCTCACTGCTTGTGGGCACTACTTTTGGCGTATCAGTAATAACGTTGTCAGTAGATATTTGGCCGAAGCAAACAGATATATCCAGAGTGACCATCAAACCAACCAGAATCTCCAAGATTTAAAGAACTATCTGGACAATATTTGTTCAACAAACCCGGCAATTTCATGTCCAGAGGACACGAAAGCGAGCATAAACAGGAATTTGAATTCATTGAATGATCGGATACCAAATATTGTTAAATTGATCAAAGACTTCACTGGTTTAGCCGATTGTCAACGTATTAACACAGACCTGAACGATACTCTTGAAAGTATTTGCACGGATGGTATTAAAGGAACTGTTTTGGTCTTTTTCAACACAATTGTCGCTTCTGTTTGTTTTGCAATCATTGTCTTCAGTGCGACCATTGCTTTGCGATAGTTCTGCAACTTTTCACTAAAGTCTTTGATTGTGAGGCAAACGATAACTTAAATAACTCTTTGATCTCTTAATATATTATTTATTAAAAAATTATTAATTTGATTGTTTGGATAATATTCTGTGGTTTTGTACCACAATTTTCTAAGGCTTATGTGATATTTCAAGGAATCTGAAAATATGCCTTTTGGCCCTTGGCCCTACTTTTAACTATTTTCACCGCTTTGAGGGCTTTGACCACATTTTCGTCTCTAAAAGTTTTCCAAAGAAATCAATCAAACAAAAGACAAATAAAAAACACTTTTTATTGCTCTAAAAAATTGAGGAATAATTAAATGAAATAATAGCAGATATATATATACATAAGGGAAGGTGCATAAGATATTCATCCTAGATCCAAGATTTGGCTTTTATCCTTCCCCTAAGTTTGAAAAAAATTGTTTGATAAAAGCCCAGAGAAAATTGCCATATTTTGTCTATATTTTTCAAAATTTAAACTTATAAACATGAATAATAGCTGACTTATAGCTTAATTAGGCTAATTAATGCTTAAAATTGCCCTGTTTTAGGGCACAGCTCCCAAGCACTCAATCTCTTTGAGAGTCAATCTCTTTGGGAACATCACATTAATAGAAACGCGATTCTGATTTTGTTTGTCCACGATTTTCATTCTGAAACTCTGCGACTATTAGTTGGAAGTCCGCGACTCTCAATGTATTTTTCCTATAATATCAGATCAATTTCTGCTCACTTCCATAAATGTAACATGGGCTTTCTTCCATAGACTAACTAGATTTCTGGGAGGAGGGGGGGGGTCAGCTAAAATAGGCAATATTCCTTTGTTAATAAAAATAAAAGCTTGGTGGGAGTGGGGAGGGCGAGCGAGTGACAAAACCATATAATATGTTCCTTACAGTCAATGTTGTGAAAAAGGCAAATGAATTGAATTTTTAAATAAAAGGTTGATTTAAATCAATTACGAAGTATTTGTCTATTTTTGTTGTTTGTTAAATAATTGTTATAATTAAGAAAGTAAAAAATTGACACTTTTTATACTCAATTTTTTTCAAACATCTATCTCGACGTCAGTTTTTGTTCCGTCCTGTTACCAAGTGAGAGAGGTTTGACTGTATTTTCATTTCATATTAAAAATTTGTTGAGAAAGAAAACTTAGAATTTTAATATTAATTGCATTCAGAGATATTTGGGATATCAAGGATTCAATGTCACATATTTGAAAAATATTGGTTTTTTTGCATGTTAATGTCTTATCTTGTGAGACTAGTTCTAAAAGCAGGGTTAAAAATGTTTGAAGGACAACGAAATAGACTTTTTGTTCATATGGAGAAGGTCAAATAGTGGTTTTAGTCGAATCTGGGACTTTTACATTTTGTGAAAAAAGTTCTGAAGAGTTGTAATTTGACATAATTTGAGAGCCAGACTCCAATTAAAAGGATTTTTAAGACAAGCCGTTAAAAAATAAATCAAAACATGTTTACCATATTTTGATAGCGATAAGGTTAGGAGAATGTCATTCCAGTTTGTATTTGCTTCAAGCAAGCTTTTTTACCAAAATATCCTAAATTTTCTAAAATATTTACTGGTTTGCTTAAGTCCTTGGTTTCCCGCCGAGGGGAGGGGCCAAATCTCAAAATTTTCCGTATAGTTCCGCAAAGATAAATTATAGGTTTTAAAGTGAAATCAATTTAATTGATTGTATATTACTGTCTAATTGAGAGAATAAAATAATTCCGATTGAAATGGAGAACAACATCGCCATAGCCTGGAACAATTTAAGTGTTGGACCTAGATCATTGAAAGATAA
>JAQIWP010001742.1:0-13512 GCA_034695525.1 Euzetes globulus
TATAATTAGTTGAATAGTCAGAATAAGCTCATAAGTAGAAAATAATTTGACCCGGCTATATATACATATTGATAGAATTCATAACTATTAAACTATAAAAGCTGATTTTCAATTATCATGAACCTTAAAAGTTAATGAATTTATATGAATTTTGAAAAGCATTAATGTGTTTAAGGCATAATATCTTCAAAAATATCAAAAAAAATTGAAATTAATTAGTGATCACAACTCAGGTTTAAAAATAAGAGAATTGTCCCCAAAATACAATGTGTCCGTCGGTTCTGTCTTTAATACTGTGAAAAACAAAGACAAGTATCTGATTATTTTTGCAAACAATGAATAATTCCTTTATTAAATATAATTTTTAAGCGTTTAAAATGTCTTAATTAAAAAACTGATATTTTTGAAAAAAATTTCATAAAACCTCTAATAAGTGAACAAAATTTTGAGTCCCGAAGCTGTTCACATACGGGAGGTTTAAGTGTAATACACGTTTCTGGTCGAATCTAAAAACCATAAGTAAAACTTTCAAGTTATTCCTGGTGCCCTACTTTATCCCTACTTTAATTGATTTTATTCTTGAACCTGACTTCGTTCGCATATAATTGCCCTACGCATAATTGTCCTATGCAGAATTTCCCTATTCATAATTGTTAGGATTAAGTATGGAAATTTCAGTGAAATTTTGAAATGAGTTGAAAGTTTCAGTGAAATTTTTGAAATTTTGATGAAAGTTTCAGAAACTTCACCACTCGCATCCCTAGTTAGAATAGGTTACGATTGATTAAGTTTGTTAGAAACAAAATTGCTAACATTCTTGAAATTGATTGTTATTTGGCTTTTTTTTAAAATGTTGAATATATGATTAAAATATCGAAAGAGTAAATGTAATGGGAATTAGATTTGAAGTAACTTTTGTTTACTATTAAATTCAATTATAGCCTAGTTCAATGTTGTGTAGCATACTTCTGCTTTAGCAAATTATGCATAGGGCAATTATGCGTAGGGCAATTCTGCGTGACCCAAACTGACTGAGGCATAATTTGAAGTCTTGGCTGTAATTGTTTTTTTTTAAAATGAAAACGATATGCACTTATATTAAGGATGTGGCGGTTCTGGCCTGTGATAACTGTTATGCTCTGGTCGGGCAAAGACAGGGTGGATTTCTGGGTGTTCTGCAGAGGGCGTTGGGAAGGGCCACTTCTCATATTTGGTTTGAAAGATTTGAAATTAAAGATCGAGAGCTCGTCGCTCGGAGACTGAGAGAACATGTGGAGGACCCAAATAAGCTACCGATCCTGATATTTCCAGAGGGAACATGCATTAACAATTCTGCAGTGATGATGTTCAAAAAGGGTTCCTTCGAAGTGGGCGGTCGAGTATATCCTGTGGCCATTAAAGTAACACTCATTACCGCTCTTTGATTAGATAGTATTCATGAAAACTTTTGTTTGTTAGTACGACCCGAGATTTGGTGACCCATTTTGGAACAGCTCTAAAAATGGTTATATGTCTTACCTGTTAAAAATGATGACGAGTTGGGCCATCGTTTGTCACGTTTATTACTTACCTCCGATGACCAGAGAGGTCAGGCAATTAATTTGTTGCCCAATACTTAAATAGTTACTCAACTGTTATTCAGGAGTCGGAGACTGCCATCGATTTTGCCAATCGGGTCAAGTCTGAGATCGCAAAGCGCGGAGGACTTGTGGATCTCCAATGGGACGGTCAGCTCAAACGAATGTCTGTTAAGGAAGAGTGGAAACAGAAACAACAACACGAGTACAGCAAACGAATTAAAGTTGACTGAATTTATTTATTTTATAAAAATGGACGCCATTTGGGAAACCCTTTGACTTTGACTTAAACTCAACCAATTTTTAAATTAATTCTTAAAAATATAATTTTAGTCTTAAATAATGAATTTCTGTTGAATTGAAGTCAAAACATATAAAACTATTTATTTGCTAAACATTCCAAACAAAGAGTTCTTTTACTAATTAACACAAAATCAGGGATGAGTAAGGGCCATTTCCTTAAATATCTTCTAGGTTTTGAAAATATTGTCCAATAAAAAAATGCAAAGAAATTGACCTCAACCCCTCAAAATTTGCCTTTTTATCTGTTTTTTTAATTATTAATTTAAGAAATTTAGACTTAAAACTTGATAAATTATCTGAATTTCGGCAAATTAATGCTTAAAATTACAGAAATAAGTGTATTTAAAAACAAAGTGGATGAAAATGGGCGTTTCTGGTCACCATTTCCGTCCATCATCTTTTAAATACCCCCTAGTTTTGGTAGAAAAATGAATCACTACCCACCTCCTATATCCCCTTAGGGTCACGGACCTTGCTCATCCCTGAACAATAGTATTTCAATGATTTGAAAAATTATTCTGAATTCTGTTCACTAGTCATCACTTAATCTTTAGTATTATTTATTTCTATATAAACTTGGATATGATTTTAGAATTATTGTTTTGATTTGTGCTCTCGTTATCACTCAAATTGATTTTAATATTTAAAATCGCTATGAAATGTTTGTGAAAGTTTTTATTTATTCTCAACTTTGCAAGATGATTGGTTTTATTCGAATTTATATTTATTAATGAACTAGGTTTTAATGAATTACTTTTTGAGACAATTTTCTATATTATTGTCGATTTGAGTGATTAAAGGAATATAATTATGAACTGAAAGTGCCTTCGATTTGATTTATAAAAGAATATATGATTTGATTAACACTTTTTAGAGGAAAAAGTAATCATTCGTTGCATTTGTTTCCATTTACTCGCTTTCTTTGAATTGATTTCTGAGTTTTCCATCATTTTTTCGATAACCGGTAGAATCTTTTCGGGAGAGTTGGGATCACTGTCTTCGCCGCTGTTGACCACAGATTTGGCGGCAATGATATTGACTTTACGTCTTTCCCCTAATCTTTTCTTCCCAGACCGCGATCTCATTAGTTTTGATTTTGCCTTCAAAGGCACCTGAAGTCGACTCATGGCGTGCGAAGCAATTGCTTTCTTAAGTGAAACAACTATTCTGACCACAGCTTTAGCCACTTCTATTGGAGTGGCCTCAGCTGAAGACATTAAAGACCAATCATGTTCTGACACTCCATGTGGACAGTCAAATATTTTAACAGGAATGCCATAGCAACCACTGGCCGCACCGCCCGATGATATGATTGGTATAACAAAGTGGTCGTTCCAAATGAATTCCTCAATTTCATGGGCCGCTCCTATTTATACAATAAAAATCAATTATTTTGAATTCGAAGCCTTTAATCGTCAGAATTGCTGAACGTTTGGTCAAAAGTCAGTCAATTATATGAAATGCGTCAAAATTTCTAAGAATGTATTACCCGGTCCGCCTTCAATAAGAATACATGTGTCAAGAAGGCGAGCGACCACACTCTCCCTCTCTTTGACAGATTCACCCAGGAACATTGTCTTGCCGTAAGGTACTTTGTCGAAAGAGCCGTCTGAATTTTGTCTGCATTTACTGCTAAAGTCCTAATGACCACAAAAATACAATAAAATTAATTGTTTTAATCAATGACTGAAAAATGAAAAACAGGCCAAACCTCAGAATCCTTGAGAGGAACGATGTGTACCACTGAAGACTCAAAGGAGTTGTCCGACATTTTTAACGATTGTTGCGATGAATCTAAACCTAGGCAAACAGGTTGTCGGCACTGGTTAAAAGATTTGGCGACTATATCGCCGGCGCCATAGAAGCCACTGGTGACCACATTGACGTTCTTGACTTTTGACAATTCCTCGCCAATGGCTTTACAGATCTCTTCAGAACGAGGGGTCTGTAGTTTTGTACTAATAATTGACATTAATAAGTTTAATTAATTTCTAAGGCATAGATAGTGTCATACCTGCCCACAACATAAACACAAGTTTCCAGAAGAGGAAGATTTTTCTTCATAAAACTGACCAGATATTGCATTTTTGACTCATACATATCATCGGCCGGGGCTTTAGTTAAGGGATCCAAAGTTCGTTTGACTCGAGACTTAAGTAGATCATCAAAACGTGGATTATTTAAGACCTGAAATATTGATAAAGAATAAGGGTTTGAAAAAATATAGTTATACATCAAACACCTTATTAACTGTTAATGGGGTATAACCTTAATAAAGTGTTTGATCTAATAAACTAACGAGTGGCGAGTCCTGTGCCATAAGCATTTGAAACCAGGGAGGGGTCTGACTTTTGTCGCACTGGACTATTATTGTCTTTTTTCTTTCATTACAATAGTAGACGTGTTGTTGTGATGTTCGCGATTTGTAATATATTTCTGAGGTTACAATTATGACGACTCCGGCCGATAGGACCTGCTTTTGGAATGCTTTCAAACCATCGATTTTGTCGGGAGTTAGAGATAAATGACTGGTTTCACTGGTCTGTGACGTTAAACGAGTCAATGGTCTCTTGGGCTCAAAAGCCATGCTTTCAGTTGTGGGGGGCATGGATTTGGGCCGTTGCTGTTTATTGATTTCAACAATCTTCCTGGCGATGTCGAAGTAGGCGTCACTAAATGTCGTCTCTTTTCCCTCTGCTATTGTCGGCAATTGGTTTGGAGTGAAAGGCGGTGTATTGTTAACCGTCAAGTCTTCTTCGACGAGACCTCCTTCTGGCAAATCTGTTGAGCACCAGATGTTGTATTCGTCGCTCAGCATTGATTTGATTTGAGAAACTATTGACTTTTGTTGTGGGTGTGCGCTGATTACGATCAATGATTTACTCGATTCTGTGTCTTTGGGTCCGTCCACTTCGATAATTGATGGCATTAAAGTTTTTGTGGGTTCCGGTGCCGGTATGGCTTTCATCACATCATTGATATGAGTTGCTATCAACTCAGAGACACGACCCAAATAGGGTTCCGACCAAATCTTGATGTCTATAATAGACTTGATATCAGTTGTACTTTCTGTTGAAGTAAAAGATTCATTTAAATTATGTTTTATGTAAAGACTGTTGAATCAAACCGTGCTGTCCGTCTCCTACAGGAGGTCTCCACGGAATATATCTGATAATAATTCAAATAAATTAGAATTTGTATTACTTTTGATTATTAGGAATGACTCACTGAGTGGTCGCAAATTGAATGGCCAGACATTCGGGTGGCCACGTATCTGATGTGTCAAATATCGGAATGTTATGATTTGAACACTCAATTCAGTCATTATTTAAAAATCTTACCCAAAAAATTGATGGGAATTATGTATTTTTTGAGAATATCAGCCAATTTGACCTTTTTTTGTCATTAACCAAAAATTAAATAAAATTACTATTATCTTAAAAAACATACCTCTCTATTAGTCCACTGTGTTTTGCCGTACATTGGAGTGACCAGAGGAACAAACACTTCGCAACCCCTGACGGCATCGTTAAGCGAGTCCTGCCAATCACTGCCCGTTTGAATTTCGTGCACATCCTTCATGGATTAAAAAGTGTCAACTTAATTAAATAATAGGGAGTACCCACCAGGTATACGCTATAACCTCGGGAGACTAATCTTTGCTTCAAATCGAGGGCGTGTTGAGCGGCCTCCTGTCGGGCGTAGCTCAGCATAATCGGTTTTCCTGACTTTGTATCTTTGATTCGAACAACTTTTTCATTTCTCATTCGAGTCGTCTTTTTGATACTTTGGAATAAATTAATCCATGAATTAATTAGTTACTAAATGAAAGAACACTATATTTGTTAGAATTGGATCTAGGCCAGAAGAGTTTATCAAAGAATGTTATGTAGTTTAGAAAATCTTTTCAAGTGTTTTGTGAGACTCAAGTGTTTTGAAATTTTACATCAAAGAAACGACGGAATACCTGACACTAAAATTTTTCTTTGATTTCTTGTTCCAATTGGTTGTGGGGACGACCGAATCTGTTTGGGTGATCTCCAGAGTCTTTTGAGGATTTATACTCATTTCATCATTATTTCTATATTTGATGGCAGGAACGGCATTCAGTTGTGGCGGTTCTTCAATCTTATAGTTGGTGGGGATGGCATTCGGGGCGACACTGGAAATCTTGATCAAACCACTTTGTATACAAATTGTTTGATTTGAGACGATATCCAAAACGGAAAGAACCAGTTCCTGGTTGGTGGCGACGGGCCAACCATGCTTCTCAATAAAAGTGTATTCGATTTTTTGTTTTAAACCGAGTTCTTTAAAGTGGTTATCGATGGCATCCCTCAGTTGTCTTAATGACCAAAAATATTCAACAAATACGAATCCAAAAGTCTCGCCGTTTGTATTACATATTCCAAAGCGAGGCTTTTCTTCAAGTTTTCATACAAACAGAATTAATATTAGAATAAAAGGCAATTATAATCAAGGCAAATACACTTATATTAATAAATAACAAAAATATTTCAACAGAATCAAGGTTATGAAGTGCTAATATCAGGTTATGTTCCTTATTTGCCTTAATTAACATTCAATTCGATTAGAATTTAATAGATCAATGCATTATTAATAGGTGAATGCTAATTTATCTTTCAGTTGCTTTTTAAAAGTAGATTTAGAATTTGATCATTGAGAAAAAGTTATCAGTCTAATGAGGGACAGTCTGGTTCCAAGGAGCTACAATAATCCATTAACAAATTATATACTTCATTATACTTGTAAAAATATCATATTAATCAGCGAATTATCATATTCAGGGATGGCAATAGGCATGCTCAGGGGACAAAACTCTCTACAACTTGAAAAGTTCCATTTATCCCTTCTAGGAATATACAAAAAAAATACTTCAAAGGAAAAGCTAAATAATGACATTTAAAAAATTGACGCACAAAAAATGCTTAATTCGGTAGAAAACTGATCATTAGTAACTTGAGCATTTCTTTCTTCGATAAAATTTATATTTTTGAAAACTAAAATTTATTCTCAAATCTAAATAATTAGACACCAAGAGCTCTATTATATGTTAATTGTATTATTGGAGCAAAACTTCTTTTCTAATTAGTGAAAAATATGAATATCAAACCATTTGAGACAGGAAAATTGATGCTTTGATTGAAACTTTACTTTCCAAGTTCAGATGAAATATTTCGGAAGGAAGATAAATTGAATGTTACATTTAGTGAATTACACAATAGGAAAGCGAAGATGATTTTATGAATATTTTACCGAATGTTTTGCGAATGATTATCACATTATTTGGTCCAATGATATTGAATGCGTTGACTTTGCTTTCCTGACTCCTTTGAAGCGGCCATCTGTTCAACGGACACAAAATTACAGTTATTTTTACAAAATTAATTTTATTCCAGAAATTATAAAATTAATTTTAACGAGAAATAAAATGATAGGTCAACTATTAAATAATTGCATATATTTTAAACATTTCATAGCTATTTCCATAAAATATAAGTTATATAACTGATTCAATGAGTTTCTGTGGGTGTAATCTTTCAAGATTGCTTGCAATCTCAATTCAATTTGTGAACAAATAAGGAGGAAGTTTTCAAAATATATAAACTGATAGCTCATCTGATAAGCAGTTTATTCAGTTTGAAGTTATTGCAATAAGTTAGTTAATAGAACTAACTTTGAAGAAGATATTTCCCATTCTTTTGAATTCAGTTTCAATTTAACCTTAAACTAGAAGACAAATTCTTGCTATTCTCCTTTTGGAAAGTTATTTTTATAGAAATACTTGACTGTCACCTTAATGCTAGCTTGCTTCTATTATGGGTGGCATTATTCCAAGATTTTAAAATAATGCCAAAAACTAGTTCCCATCTTTTCAAATAGTTTTTATGGAATAATTTCAAAATTTAAAACCCGAATCTTTCTGATAATTATTTTGGTCGAACTATAAGAACTACTATAAGAACTGATCAAAAAACCCAAGATTTGTAAGAAAATTTTTCTTTAGTCTTATCTGCAATATACCTATATTTTAGACAAAACCAATTCATTTTGAGAAAAGGTGACTTAAAATTATTAAGATTCCCTGAACTGTAATAAACGACATTCAATGTTGACTCAATAATATTTTAGTTTCTAGTAAAGTTCTTTGCATATCTGGCAACGTTTTCTTAGATGTTCTGAGAGGTGTTTTGAGTCAAATTTTGTATACTATATTTCAGGCTTTCAATTCAACTTCAATAGATAGAATATTTTAGCTGACAGACTAGTACAGCTTTTCTTTTGGTAGAGTTTGAACCAAGATGCTGATTTGTGACATTTTTTTGTCATCTGAATAATTGAATCTCTGAATTTTTGAAATTGGAATAGAAAACGAAAAAATACAGAGGATTGGCAGCTTATGCCTACTTTTAAACGATAAAATAGGTTTGCCAAGACTATCAGATTCTGTCTAAACCTGTCATTTAAATTATTTAAATTAATCATTAAAATTACGCAAAAATATTTTTGGCGCCAAAATGTTGCTACCTCGATTTTTCCTCCTTTGATATCAACCAGCTAAAACTAAACTTAATTTTAAACTTTAATAATTCTTATCTAGATTAAATTATAAAGTTGCGAACAGTCATTTATTATTCCTGTATAGACTTCATTTTCGACAGCTGCTCATTACTTAAAAAGTGCTAGGTCAACTTTTTAGTAGAACACTGGAACAGTTTTCGATACTGAGTTTTCAAAATATAGCGAAATAATAAAATAAGTTGCAGTGAATCGGAGAATCAAATGCTTTTTCAACAGTCATTCAAATTATTCAGAAATAAATATATGTCTCCTGGATATGAATTCTGCGAAAACTACTTCTATGAAAATGATTACAAACATTGGGTTTAATCGAAAATTAATTTCAATTTTGATAATTAATTTTTTTATGAAATAAGGTTTGCATTAAAAATAGTTTTCATGAATTATTAAGAGAATAATGAAATGAATGAAAATAATAGTTGTTTTAAAAAATTGAGTTTAAGTAATATTTGTTATATCTTTTACACAACAGGCTGTCCTTGAAGCAAATGAATGACAGCCAAAGATTGCAGACAATTACTGTTAGCAATACATTAATAAATCGCTTCCACTCCACAAATTGAGTTTTTAATCAATGTTTTGTAGTTTTTGTCGAATTTTATTTCAATTCTGATAAAAATCAATAAATATTAAAATCAATTCTAACAATTAACTTGAATTTTTCTGTAACCAAGATTAGCCCCTTATTTTCAAAATTAATCTTAATTTTATATTTTAACTGAAATGTGTATCAGTTTCTAAGCATTTATTTTAAGCCAAAAGTCGACAATAATTCCTACAATAATAACCTGAAGGCAAACATTCCTCTGAAAACTGCATCGCATTCCTGATCTCTGATGACTCAGACTTAGCGGACATTCACATGTGAACAGTGGTTATGGTTTATAACTTCTAACTCAATAATTGGAGACTTGATTTAAAAAAAGTTGAAGGAAATACAAACTCACATAAAAAGGGAATACCGGCTATTCCTTCTACTTAATTGGCTTTGGCCAATATGATTTCAAAATAAATAAATAATCAATTTATTTAAAGCATAATAAATATCAAACGTTTATTATCAAATATAAAAGGCAGAGATGGTCAAAATATAAAATGAAGGGGACTGCCTACTTTGGGGTCAAAGGACTTCTTACAAAGTTATGGCTTTGGATAAAATTGAGCCATTTTTAGACAATTCTAAGTCGATATTTACCTTAAATGACTTTTTAAAAATCCTTTAGAAAATAGATAATTGAAAGAATGAACTGCTTATTGTGTCGCTCCACTCTAATAGTCAAATGAAAAAAGCCATTGAATAGCTATTCATTTTTTAAGCAAAATCATCAAGGTATCATTCATCAAAGCAGGAAATCAATAATAATAATAATAATAATACTATTTCATAATTTTAAAATTCGTTTCACTCCAAAATCAATTTTTTATATAAAGTTTATAATATAAACGAAAGACAATTATTAAGAAGAAAAAAAATGATAATAAATAATTGATTTCTTGACATTTCATGGTTTTCGGAGAAATATTTCAGTTCTAATAATTATGTTTAGAAGTATTTCCCAAATTTCATTCGTTATCAAATAAATATAAGTCAACAATTATACCACTTTGGCTCCAGTTAACCTAGCTACTATCTTTAACAAGTTTTACAATTATATCAATGTTATATTATCATTAAAATAATTATGATAAATAAAAAACAATTCACCGAATATAGATTCCATAGTTTTTGTCCATAATATTGCATGCTCAATGAACAAATAAATTAAATTATGAATTTATTGAATATAAAAATAAACATAACAAGCTATTAGTATATTACCATATGCATGGTAACTCTACGAATTAATCAATTAAGTGTCTGATATAATATCGAGGCTGGAAAACCCCATTGAATACAAAGCTTAAGTTATTTTCACGTGTCGTTTGCAAACTTCAAACCCATTTCGAAGCACGACTTTGACTATAATTTTAATTGAATATCGAGACTATTTGAATGAATTAATTGCATGAAAGCTAATTAATTATTCGTTTGGTTTACCATTTCTTTGTGAAAAATTTGTTATTTATAACAAAATGATAAAAAGATAGCAATAAATGCAATGCAAATACACTTTGAGCTCAATGGAAGTCATAGCGTGCTATTAAATGATATATCGAAGAAATAGTTTTTTAAATTCATAAAAAATGATCTAAAATTAAATAATCTATAGATTAGAAGAATATTTGTGCAAATCGTACCCATCTTTGGTGAGAAACAAAAACTTTTGCTGAAAGTCCCAAACATATGAGAGTTGTGTTTGAAGACATCGACGCAGTTCTTCGCACGAATGGTTAGTACTGTTCAATACAATTGAGCCCAAAATTATTGAGTTTTTGAAGACGGGCTGACATACAGTGTTATTCTGAGTGTTAAATGCAATTCGTTCATCGACTACAACAACTCCATAAACTGTATTTGTGCTGATATTCTGGTTGTTCTGACTATTGTCCCGATTGTTTGCAGTGCAAGAATTGGATGAATGTGAAGACAAGTTGTCGGTAGATTCGGAAACCATATTAACCTGCAATGTATGCGTTATTTCCTCCAATTGTTCTTCAGAAACATTGGCCAAAATGTCATTGAAGTTGAAATTTTGGCGGAAGTTCAGTCGTTGTCCGTCGTTGGGTCGGTCTGTGTTGGTCTGTCCGGGGGGCACAACAGACAAAACATTGGGCACATGTGGCATGGCACTTTAATTGCTTTGTGTCTACTTTTAATTAATTACTTCTTTTAAAACCCCTTCACAACAAATTAATTAAATTAAAAAAGTTTTTACACATAATTTGTTGCAAACAACTCATAATTGAAATGTTTTCGAATCGAAACACAACTTGTTTTAAATTGAAGGCAACACTGAATAGAGATTCTCTACTTCTGAAGTCAGTCAGTGGTTGTTTCCCAACCCACAAAAGTGGCTGCTCTGGTGTGTGTCATATGCATTGCGCAAAACCATCGAAAACTTTGAAAATACGAAACACAGATAAGAGAAAAGGCAGTCCCTTTCAGGACATAACTATTTTTATATAAAAACAAAGAAATACCGCTCCTATAAAAATGCACTTATTTCCAATTGTAATTAACAGTGCATTTCTGAATAACCAATGTATAAGTGCCGGGACTCAGGTATAAAATGTAATTCCTAACGAAATAGCGACACATTTCCGTCGTATTGTTTCGTAGGTTAACTGTAATAAAGCAATGTCTGAGTGACACCTGAAATGACTCAAACATTGTATTTGAATTGTCATTCTTTTTATGTCTTGCTATCGGATTAATAAATCACAAAACAATAGAACCACTCATTTATTGATTGTTTTATCTTAAAATTGTGTTTAGACTCACATGAATTCATTCATTTAATGCGAATTTCAATGATGAGTCACTTTTTGTGAACACAAATCTAATATAGAATTTTAAGAATTGACTTCATTTGGATTCACCGGAAACTTGTTTGGCGTCTGTCTCTGATCCGAATCCAATTCAGTCGACCGAAAATTATTACTTTTATTCAACTATTTTTACAGTTAAAGATAGATTACAACTATAGATAGATTATTTTATTGTCATACTATTTTTACATTCATTTTACAAAGTTGAGCAAATAAACAGAAGGGACTTCCCTTTTTTATATTGCAGGTTCAAATAAACTTGAGCATATTGTTTCATATGAAAAATAAACGGCTTTTTAGATGGAAGTGGAAATATTGTTAAATTAGACAATAATTGACCATTTTAACTTTTATATAAAATTTTCACAAGTTTTAAGCTTTGAAATTTTTTAATTGAAAATACATGGAGAAGGTTTTGTATCATCTTATTATTTTTTCTTATTTTAATCAATTACTTTTTTTGAAGACTTAAGTTAAAGGATCATTTGGTGAATTTTTTAAAAGTCCGTATTTCAAAAAGTGCTTACTCCACCCAGTTTAATTCTATAATTGATAATTAAATAGAATTTTTGAAGCTGAGAGAGAGTATTGCCATCTCTTAAGTTGAATTGAAAATAATTCCTGACTAAAGCTAAATTCTGGACAAGAATAAATGTTTGGAACAAATATGTTTTGAAAGGACATCCAAGACATTTTAGATCCAACATTTACAACAACATCTGCAACATTATCATTTACTTATAACTGACCTCTCCTCCAGTCCTACAATATCTGTTAAGTTAGATTATATAAGAAAGTATTCGAATTTTATAGCAATTTTAGATTTTTTAAAAAAATAAATTCTATCTAGAATGTAAATTCGATATACTTGCAGGTGTAACCCTAAGATTTGCCCCTGTGGTTTAGAAATGTATACCCTCTTAGGTTTACAAAATTTGTAATCGAAAAACGCAGGGAAACGGACTCCTTAAAAATTTGGGCCGCGTTTGGGCAAGGTACCATTTTTCCCTATTTTGCGACATTTTCGGTAAATTAACCAATGAAACTGTATTTAAACTAAATTCAAGGCAATTATCTTTAATTAAGGCATTGATAGTTATGTTGGTGATACGGAAAAACTGTTTATTAACAATTTATCAGTTTTGCACAACTTTCTCGCTAACTTTTGCGGTATTTGAATATTGTTAACAATTATTAGTTTTTGTGAAGAATATGGTTTCGAATGTTGATTTAACTCTTCTTCATTTTTTTCATCATGATAATTTGATTTTAGCCAAATTTACGTTCAATGTATCCTTAGTAGAGTTTAAAGAGTAGTAATTTTTAAAAATTTATTTGCACATATTGCCCTATAATTAAATTATTGCACTTTTTAAATGGCCTTATTATTTATTTAATTTAGCGAAAAAGAGTATAGTATTCTGAGATAACATTTGAAAATAGACTATTCAAAGATTATTCCAAAATATTTTCAGTGCCGATATTTAGCCTCTCCTATACCAGTCCGCGCTCAATCAGTAGGTCGACAAAATAGCCTGGACAACTTGTTCTCAACTTTGAACTAAATCTTTGAATCAAATATTGGTGACATTTTGTTTAT
>JAQIWP010001743.1:0-13503 GCA_034695525.1 Euzetes globulus
GTTACACAATTTAATAATTGTAGTAATAATAAGTAATACCACAGTTAGTGGTCAAACATAAGTTGTGCATAAAGTGTCAGTTTAATATAAATATGAATCAACACAACAATCTAAAACTAAATCAATATCAAAATTAATTGAATTGGCTTGGTCCCTCATCGATTATTTCCTATTTAGTTATCAATTTAATAAAATTTCAACTCTCATAGCCTTCAAATTTTATGCTATATTACTGTGAATAATATGTTAATTGAATTCTGAACAATGAAAAACATGAAATGAGTTGGGACAGAATGCTTTTGACTGGCAGCATTATTGCTAATAATTATTAATTGGAAGTAAATGCAATACTGACCTTGCCATTATTCATTTTAGTTTGAAATTTCTGCAAAAACTTGTTTCAAAACTTATTTGTTCTTTGAGTGACATCTACTGAATGGTAATGCAGTTATTTATCAGGAATTTAGTTGCCATTCGTGTTCATAGAGGGCAGCATCGCTTCAATTCTTTAATTTATTTGTTGAATGCAATTTCAAATAAGTTTCGGTGACTTATTTCAAGCGATTAAATAATTTTTTTAATAATTTTTTAATTATTAAATCTTGCTAGCTTAGAACTTCGCTTCAATAAAATGAGTTGATATTTTAAATTGGTAAATATTTTTCATACATCTTCTGACGACTTCTTCAAATTATCAGATCTTAAATAGAATTCATTTCTGGACATTATATGGAGAGGTATGAATTGAAGGAGGTTAATTTAAAAGCTTAATTCATTTTAATATTGATAAATTATAAATGTTTGAAATTTATTTGTAATTTTCTTGTGAAACCTAATTTATAAAATAGAATTTGAAAGTTGATGTCAAGTATTGTTATGTTTTGTGAAGAGTTGGGGAAACGAATAGTTATTGGATATAATTATAGTGAAAGTCTTTCGACCAATTACTGAAATGATGTAAGACTTGTAGGGATAATTTTAGACATTTTTGGCTACACTCACAACTGATTTCATGGGAGGCCAATGAAAGACCAATTCAAGTGTTAGAGTTTAAGATGAAGACCACCCCTAAGCTAAAAGTTGTAGATTTTATACCTGAGGCTAACTATAATTGAAGAACAAATTGAGTTTAATAAACACAGCATTTCATACACAAAAGCGAATCCCAAACGGAATGGTCTGTAATTTGGTTTCCATACAATTTTGAGATTAACACAATTCTCGTATTTCATAGCATTGCTGTCTATTCAAGTCTATTGTATTCAATGCAGGCATACATACAGACAGTCAGTGCTTATAAGTCTGCCTCAATCACAACCAAATCGTGATTCAGGATTCTTGTGTCAGCTCTTCTCTGGTGCCGATGGGTCTGTTCGCAGTTTAGACACTTCTCCAACTTTTCCTTTAATTTTCATTTAATAATAATTATACAATAATTTCTGTGAAAATAATTTTTTCCCATTTATTTCCATTTGTTTAGTCACTGAATTCGAGTTATAAATACATTATTTGGGAAAAAATTGATGTGATTTTAGTTAACAAAAGTTAACGAAATGTTGAATATGTTTGTTAATGTGATCCAGTGTTGAAGTGGGGGCTCTCCTCTCAGCCTAACTGTGGTTCATTACCATATATTGACAACAAATTTATATTTCATTTTATTTAGTATTCATCCGAAGCTGAACTTGATTTGACGTTTATTAGCTGTTCGTCCCTTCAATTTGATGTTTTAGATTCAATTTTGTTTTTAAAATGAAATCTTTTTACTCCAAAGCCGATTGATTTTTGAGGAAAAAAGCTTTTAATTAAAACATTTGATGAAAAAAATACAATCCGTTTGAAGAGAATTATTAATTGACTAAATTATAATTAAAATCTGATTATGTTTAAAATAATTGGGGAGAATATGTTGAATCTGTGAATTATTGGAACTGGTTTTATACAGAAGACCAGAACCTATAGGAATACTGGTTTAAAGCGTGAGAAAGGAAATGAGAGAGAACTGCACAGGAAAATGGGAGAATCGTTAGTTTGAGCGCAAGTATATGTGCATTACTGTCGCTGTAATGATATAATAACAATAATCTTCATTGAGTTCAGTTAAGCATAAAAATTTTGGTTTAAATCATTAGTGATTTAGTTTTGCAGGTAAACAAACGTGTGAATCTTCAGACACTGGCCAACCATTTGTGACACTCTTTTGCCTTTTGATAGAATTTTCATTAAATTCCTTAAATGTGTGCTAATTATACAGTCATTCATTGATAATGGACTCATTTCCTTTCATAGACATCAAAGACAACTCATTTTCATTAAATTCTATTTTTTGTTCGAAAAATTCAAATAAAAATATTGAAAGCATTGATTGTTTTGGACAATAAGAGCGTCAATGCCCTCAACTCACCATTTATTCATTTCAATACATTTCATAATCAGAGCAACACTAGAATTGCAAATGAGGCTATGCAAGGGGGTGACCATCACTTCTTTTCACTCAAATTCTGGAGTTTAGACTATTTTCAATGAGTAGGGTAAAGTTGATTTTTTGATCAAAGTAAATTCATAAACTATCAAATGTAAGGCCAATGTGATCATTGAAATACATGATTTATTGACAATCTCTCTATTCTTCTCCACTATTCTGACCCCAAAAATGTTTTGAATAGAGGACCGGCTAAAACCTAACGAGTCGTTGAATCAGAGATTTTTACCAAAACAACGCAAAAATACTAAAAAGCCATCCAATTGTCTAAATCTTTAGCTTTGCCTAAAATCCATAAAGAATTTAAAGTTTTTAGAAAAATATTTTATGAAAACCAATAGCTTAGATATTTTGGACCTAGAACTGACTCGGCCTTATTTAGGTTTTTATTTATTATTTGAATAAAGAAAAAAAAGTATAATTGATAGAGTGTTGGGCAAAAGGCCTAGAGTTTACACTTCTATTGAAAAATATGTGTTCAAAAGTGTTCACTTCTATTGTCGATATTGACTTCAATTCAATTGATACCTGACTTTCTTCAATAAATATCAATGAGTCTTATTTTCAATATTGAATTCACTGTCAGTTTATTTAAATTTTAATCTCATTTCAGTTTATTTGTGGACATAATATACACAATCAATGAATGGTTCGGCAAATACAGGCTTTGAATATAGAGTGGATTTAGTGATGTTTTTATTCAATTGTGTGTTCACTGATTGGAGTTAATGTCTTCGGACTGACTGACTATTGAAGTGTTGAGAAAAAGTGTGAAACAGTAGTGTTTTGTGAGTGTGAGATGAGATGATTAGATATGTGTCTGAGTATTGTTTTGGCTCTTATTTGCCTATTGTTGGCATATGTTTGCCATCATTTGAATGGTTAATCCAAAACAATAATTGCAATGATATTTGCAGAGCAGGTCTGCTTCTGGTGGCACTCAATTAGCTAAAAACTCTTCAATTACGCGATATTTAAGTATATTTTAGTTTTTACTTTTAGAGCATTTTGTATGAACTAAATATTCCATTGAGACGGAAGTGCAAGCATTTACGGCACACATAAATTATAAGACCCGGCCTTTCGTCAGTGCGTTCAATCTCTTTAGTCAGTTGTTTCTTATCGAACGCCCTGCTCTACAGCCATACCAATGGCAGTCTAACCAACGCTGGCATCAAACAAACGCACAACTGCTTCACTTATACACTTTTGAGACCAAGACTAGAGCACATCTACAGAATGGCATAGCTATACAGCAGTACAGCATATTCTGCACTTTGCAGTCCAACTCTATAGGTGAACATTTCTTCTCATTTTTCATATGTTATGCAATTGTGTTGTGTTCTGAACACAATATACTGAACACAACTCAATACTTAACTATTCAATTGATATAATCAAAGGTAAACGTCTCTTATAAATAAGGCATCGGTGCTAAGAATCGCTGCAATTATTTGTCGATTCAATCGATCGCTTCGTTTGATAGACCAAAGTATAGATTATTTGTTATGCTTTCAAATAGCGGTTCTTTTTATGATAATGTTCTCCATTTACAACAAAGCCATAAGAATTGCAACAGTAGAACAAATATCAATAATAAGTAGCGGTTAGTGATTATAAGCGCAACAAAAGTCTCTCTTATGTATGAAATGCATAAATGCCATACAAACCACTGTAACGATATATACTTTGCAAATATACTGCCGTTCCTATCGATTACCATAATTTTCAAAATGAAATAAATGCGAGTGTTTTTGGTTCATTTCGGTTGAGTTGTATTGAATATTAGTTGCTAGTTGCTAACCAATTTCGTTCTATTTGCAAAATTATTCGTTGCAACCAAAAAATTATTGTAAAAGTGGAGAGTCTGACCAATTTTTGATGAATCAAAATGCTTGTGAATGTCACTGATGTGACCACATTTAACTTGGTTTGCAATGAATCGATTGACTAATGTGAGCCCCGTTTCGTCAGTCTGTCTCTAAAAGCGTGTTTGCATTGAAAAAGAGTAATAGACGGCAAATGCGTCTCAAACTGATTGCTCTCCGATTCAACTCCAACTCTAACTGTTCTGTCAATGCATTCATCTCTGACTTCATCCTCATCTCAAGCCATTTCAATCTGGGAGACATCCCGGTGCGGATTTCCCTACAAAAATGACTTCATTAGCCGAAGGTTGATCAGTAGGGGGTCGAGCCCTCCTTCTAATATGCTCTGTTGGTCTCGAAATTGGTTCAATATGTGATGCCTTGTTGTGAACGTTATGTCGAATGATTCTGTCGGCCAAACCTTATTAGTGCTCCGAAACAACCGATTCCCAGAAATTATTCTCTATTTTCTTCAATACAACCAATGATTACAAATCTTTCAATGTTTTACTTCAATTACTTTCCTCTCTTATATTATTAATTGGTTTGAAAAAAAACTAAAATCTCAGAAAACCATTAATTTATTCCTTTGCTTATCACTTTTGAGCGATGAATATCATACAGAATTGGCAAGATCAAATTCATACTATTCAAAATTATAATTTTAAATCTTTTAAATAAATGTTCAGGCTGCAAAAGGTTCGGTTTTCTTAATTCAAAAGAATTTGTTTGAAAAAATAATAAAATTATGAAATTAAGTAAATCAAATGAAAAGAGAATATTTTCAAGTTCATTATATTGAATGGAAAGGATATATTGACTTTCGCTCAGAGACTCATAGAGAGGGTTTTTGAATGGGTTCAAGACTTCTTGATTTTTATTTTCTTCGATCTATTTTTCTTTTTATCTTTTTCTATAACTTTTTGTATTGAATGTTATGTTTATATAGTATTTGAAAGAGACGTGAATTTGTTTCTTTTGGCTCTTTTTTCTGCTGATAAGTATATACTTTTGATGACACAACTCTCCAAAATGTAGCGGAAGTTCAGATCTGTTCATATTTTGAGGTGAAATAACTTTAAATCCCACGAAAAATATTGTCGATAGGAATGGCATTAGTGAGCACTGGAATAGCAGTACGTTCTTCAAGTTGTTTACGATGTGTACGCTTTGGTCACATAAATCTAAAGCACAGACAAAAGGACCCTCTTTTATGCTTTACTTTTGGTGCTTTGCAAACATGAATAGAAAGTTGAGACCGGAGTCGGGATATATTTCTAAATATATTTTGGGAACTCTCTCTACGTGACCCAAAGTCCCGAACAATGCGACACCTGCGCTCAACTCTTACCTATTGTGTCGACTCTTACGCGCAAATACGGTCAACCATTTATTCTTTGTCTCGTTATGTCTTGAGCTCTGAAAAATGCCTAAAACTCGGACAGACTGTTTGTCACAACCTCTGACACTTCACACCACTAACTCATTCTTTCTCTAAATGGACATTATTTTACACATATCTGATCCTCACTTCACACTCCAATTCACTCAGACATCAAAATAACTTTACCATAGAATCAGATTTACACGAAAAATAATATAAAGCATTAAAATGATTGACTACACTATACTCATGAGTAAGACTTGAAAATCGAGTAAAATGAATAAAGTTGGTCATCTTTTAAATCATGAACCGAATAATTCAGTCATCAAACTCTGATCCAACTAATGGACAAAATTCTCTCCATTTCATCAATCGATGAATTTTTCACTATTCTGTACTTGCAATATGACTGCACCAAACATACTCCTGCATCTCAATGGGTGCTCTCATCGCACGTGTACTCAGTTTCAGTTTATTATCAAACGTGTGACCAATACTTCAGATCTGCATTAATGGATCTCTCTCTCTCTCTCTCTCTCTCTCTCTCTCTCTCTCTCTCTCTCTCGCCGGTGCTCTATCCTGTGCTCATTCATGTCTGTGCTCTCTATCTTTGAATGTATTGTCTCTTTGATTCCCCAAATGATGGTTTGGTTGTTTGGCTCTTTGATCGATCGGTCCTTTTCTGTGAGCCATCAAAAACACATGAACTGAGTCTGTCTATTGTGAGTTCAGTTAACGTTCGATGTTTGAAGAATTGCTCTGAAGTTTTAAAAATGATGACAAAACATGTCTCTAATGCTCGACAGCTCGCAGGCAAACAACGACTGAATTCAGTTCAAATGAAATATTTGCCTACACTTTGTTCCAAACTATTTTCACCGATAATTTTCTTTGTCGGCTTCTATTAGTCTTCTCTTTCGTTTGCTTTCATTTTTTTCAATTTTTGATACCAAACCGTATATTTTGAACTCTATTTTCATTTGTATGATAAGCTCAGCCCTTGATTTTTAATTTTCGCTTCTAAAGTATTAATGTTACCTTTCTAAACCAAAAATTTCATCTCCTTTTTATATAAATGTTGAACAAAAAACATATATTCAGTTTTGTAACTCTTTTTCTATTAAAGTCTTTCTATTTGTTTATAGATTACTTTCAATTGATTTTTTAGTTCCAAAAAAATCCTTATACTATATTGAATATGGGGTCAGCCATACCCAGCCATACCTACCCTGAAAATTCAAACAAAGATTAGAAAACTTTCCAATAAATTAGTCGAATAATCAAATGAAATATTTGA
The DNA here is from genome assembly GCA_034695525.1 of Euzetes globulus. Classification (NCBI taxonomy): domain Eukaryota; kingdom Metazoa; phylum Arthropoda; class Arachnida; order Sarcoptiformes; family Euzetidae; genus Euzetes; species Euzetes globulus. Next base: position 7,032 of record JAQIWP010001743.1, read on the forward strand.
CAAAAACAAATTGATTGAGGAAATGGTAGACTCATATCAATCAATAATGCAATCGATTTTCAAACTTGAATTGAAAGCAGAACTTGTTATACAAATATAGTAAAGATAAATATATTTGTAAATTTTGGTTGCATTTGGAGTAAAATACACAAAACATTGCAATACCTGCAGTGTCTGGGATTAGCTCAAGTGTCGATCCGATGTGAGTCCCCGCCGGTTGTGAGCTTTCTCTTCAAAAAAGTATTTTCATTTGGAAGGAATTTCAATTTCCAAACATCACAAGCATTGCAAACATGGCTCAGATCGCAGAGAACGGCACTCATTGTGTGAACACTAATCCCCTCGAGAAGACTGAGATTGACGGCTCTGGAAATATGTGATAGTCTGATGACTGCACTGATGACTACTCCAGTTGTGCTGATTTTAATATAACTTCAAACTTATGTAAAGCACATTAACATTCAATTCTCGTCAGTCCTTCAAATTAATTATTCTCAAAGAATACATACTTCCAACAGATCCCAAGCTATCGCACCACTCATTTGTACTGAAAACTTGAATCTCAAAAATTTTCAATACAAAGACAAATTTGAGAGCAAAGAACAAAAATATAGACATATTTTGATTCATTCGAGGCTTTCTTATATAGTATTGAATATAATTTGCGAAAACGTTAGAAAACATATTTGAGTTACAATTTCTTTAATCCACAACTGATTTAATAGCATTTCACTTTTATTTCAAAATGATTTCCTCAATGTTTTTAATGGTTTAACTCTATTGCACTCAAATATGATATGAAATGAATTGCAATACATATGACTTGAAAGGGAGAGCCATTAGCAGAATATATTGGGTCCGTTTCTTCTTCATGTAATTCATTCTGTTTTGATCTGAGGTCCACTTCCTGTGTATCGGAAACATACGATTCTATTAGTAGTACTCTAATACTTATCATGTCATAAGTCCATACATAATATTCTGAGTAAAGATTTTTACCCTCTTTGCCGATCAAGACCCAAATCATGTCTATTTTCAACTCAAAAACTATTATTCTATATCTATAAAACAGAAGCTCAAAATTCTACCAGGACATTTCAAGATTTCAAAGAAATTTTATATTTTCAGGCTCCATATCGATTATTCAGAGACATGTGATATCTCATAAATTTGAAAATTCCAGGAATATTTGAGAGATAATTCACTTTTGAAGCTGTATTGTCCCAAAAATTTTAATAATAATAGAAAGTAAATAATAATTCTGATCAAAGGACACTTTTTCTGAATAGAAGTTATTTTCAAAGTCAATCATTCAAACCATTCAGAAGAGTTGTTATACAAACTCATAGAATTGAGAACACAATCACCAGAATCTCAAACTAATAGAGAATAAAAAATAAGCCAAACGTATAATAAAATGTTTTGGATTTTCTTATTTACAATTTTTGGCTCAAAATTGTCTTTCTGTCAATCATCAAATGATTGCAACTGGGTATTTTGGGGAAATATTCAATTTACAAAAGGCACTAAATATGACATTGTTCAAATAATTCATTTGTTTTCAATCAAATTTAATGAATATTATAATAAAATCACTTGAATTTGATTTATTATAATTAAATGCAAGAAAATTCTCATTATTTGTGGCAATCAGTGACCAGGACTATATTCTGTGATCATCCTGATTATTATGTGCATTGATTAAGTTGAAGCCAACTTTTATTGATTTGTTTGAACAGTTCCCTCATTTTAATGAGACATTACTGTCCAAAGAGCGCTGTTATGTCGATTTGAATCAAAAGTTGGCTTCAGTTCGGATGCATTACTTGGTGAGTGTGTTATATGAATAGGAGTTGTGCGAAGACTTTAATGGCATCGATGATGGAGATGATGGCAATGGTGATCCAGTAATGCAATGCTAGCAATTGTGCCAATGCTAATGTTTAGTACAGAGTATGGCAGTGCCAGTCAATCGCCAACAGCCAACAGATTCGACATCAAAACACATAGTTTTATGGCTTGCAATACAAATTCCTATACAATCATAAAATTACTGGTAATAGTCATTATATGAGTGGAACTCCTAATTTAGTTCATATATTGAAACGTTTTTATAGTTCCACATCTCTTGGAAACTATTTTTATGATAATAAATATTACTTTCGTTGGACTGTTGTCAGTGTTAGACCCACTCTGACTGGAAGACACATTTTATTACTTTTCCACTTCAATATATTTTGACAGATATTCCCTTTGAAGGGATTACTTGTTTGATGAAAAAATTGTTAAACGGATTTGAATGTATTTTATTTTTCAAAGATTATATAAGTCAGTTGATTCTGCATATAATTTTGATTAGGACTTCATTTAATAGTCGATCGCATAAACTGCTGACAGTGCTGTGAACCTGAGCAAAGTTAATCCCGTGAAGACTTAATTAAATCGCTCGGCTGACACACTATATGGAAAATAATCCTCCGAACGTAAACCGCTTGGGAATATCGAGAGATTATTTTTATCGGTATTGGGACAGCACTTACATAACACAGGCATAGAGTAATCAGCTATAAAAGTATGCCTTCGATGCCGTATATGTCAACTCTGAACAATATATTGGGTGCCTATGTAAAGTACGTACGAAAGATTTGTCCAAATCTTAGACACCCCCTCCCCATAATACCCTGTCATACCCTTAACTAATTTTTTAGCAAAAGTACATAGGCCTGGCTTCTACTCCTCTCCCCCTTGAAATATTTTTGCAAATTAAGTTTGAAGCGAACACCACAAATCTGTTAAGTGTTAATCCATAGAAACATTTGTTTAAATTATTAAGTTATTAATCTGATGCTGGGATTAAATTATTTTGATTTTCTTATCTCTAATCAACCCATTCTTCAATCCACATGACTTATACATATCTTTTGAGTAGGTAGGAAATCCACTCCCCTAAATTCATACTTTTCATGTTTTCATGCGCTTTTGGTCCCTCCCTCCCCTCAACTTGGTATGTACTTTATTTACATCCCCTTATATTAAATGCCAATATATTTAGTAAATGAAAAAAAAATCAATTGACAGAATAAACTTCAGTCTGATTTGATTTTTTTCAATTTTAACCGAAAACCAGTTTCGAGTCTGAAATATGAAAAAATGGAATGGAATTGACTTATTGTCGGAGTGATGCAAAGCCCGACTTCCGCTCGAGTGTCGGAAATGCGTTCCACTCGACTGATCCATCTCTTGATGTCAGCCCTCATCATCCCTTACAGTCCAGTGATAATCGCAGAAGACTAGTCTTGCGTTAATTCTGTCTCTGCAGACATGATATACTTTGATAGACTTAGTCATAAAGTTTTTGTGTCCGTTCTGTTACTAATGTCTTCAATACAACAAATATAATGCAATAAATAATGAGAAAAATTTGTCAAATTAAACACTCATTTTATTTATTTATTAAATATGTCAATAAATATAATTTATTTATAGCACTCTAATAAATGATAGGTTTGGTTGGAAGTGACACTATTTGTATTGTTATGAGAGCCAAAGCAAATACAATACGTGTTTTGTCTTTTAGCTGATTATTTGGATACAAAATGCTGTACACAATACTCGCTAATGTCATCAAATTCGCTTTATTAGTATTTGCCTTCCAGTGCTCTTCCATCACATTATCCATTCAAAAATACATTTATACTCATTTAGTAGTAGAGTTCAACACATACTATCCTATTTGCTTTACTGGTTAACTTGGGTTAGGGAAGACCAGAGACACAACATTGAGGACATGTTGATGGAGTCAAATCAGTAATAGAATCGTGTATTAAAGGCACGACTCCTATGTCAACATCATTTCGATCGCTTGTAAGTGAGAAGCAAAACACAAGCCATATATCGCTTTACATTAGCTCTACTCTAATATTATTTCAATTATTATCGATTTATATAACAACCCGAACATCATTTCGGTTCACTTCAATCCCTTATATAACTTATCAACGCTTCCCTCTCTCTCTCCTCAACTATTTTACTTTTATTTGTTTTTTCAATTTTCAAGTCATTAGTCAATTCGAGCAGAAATTATACCAAAGATTCTAAAAGTCTTTAAAATTGCAAAATTAGAACAGAAAAGTTCAGTCAATTCTTATTTCATGAGATGGATATCCACTCAATTCTCTCTTTCTATAACAGACCACTCATATTAAGCAGAGGTGGCCAATAGGGGGTTGTATTTCGTTTTCCCCGTAAACTGAAGATACCCATAACCCCCACCCCCGTGGCTCCGGCGAGCGAAGCGAACCGACAATTTTTGTGTAAATTTTAGGATTCTTTGGTAGTGTCGGCTAAAAATCCGCCATTTTGTTCTTTATTTTAAGGAATTTACTCTTCAAAATTGCAGAATAACTTTATTATAGCATAATAAGGCTAATTTAGCCATAAAACAACGGGAATAAGCCTATTTTAGAAGAAAATGGCCGTTTCCGGCCCTATTTCCGTCCGCCATTTACCCTGACCAGTGCTTTTGACAAAATAGCCTCCGCATACCCCCTGAAAAATGTTGATTGACCATCTCTGCATATTGAGCATCGCTTGGAAAACAGTTGACAATCTTTTCGATTCTCTGCAAGGAACTTTTCACTGATATCGATGCCAGGTGAGGTCAGCTCTTGTGGTTAGCACATAGAAGTGTACAGGAAACAATGAGTCATTGTCTTTGTGATGACAGTGAAGATAACTTTGACCTTTTTATGTTATACGTAGTGTCGTGTCATGTAATTAAGTTTGTGAAGAGTAGAGGCACTCCACCCTCAAAAGAGATGGTGTGTATTAACTGCTTTTTTGGACTGTTTGTCGCTTCCTGTGTGTTTTTCGCTCCACAGCTTTCTTACAATTATATTCAGCTTTTGTTCATCTTTTCAATGTCTAAGAGGTGCCCATAATTGGGATGCGTTTGAAAACTACGTTTGTCTGAAGTGAATACCATAATAGTATCCGAAACTTTTTGATGCAAATTATGTGACTATAGAGTGGTTGAGTGTAAAGCAAATTGCATTACAATATAAAGTTGTAAAATCATTGTCGCTATAGTTTAAGCGCTTGACTTCAATCAAAAGAAATGCAACAAAAGTGAATGAAGTGAATGAGTGTCTCTCCAATGGTTTACTGTTAGGATTGTTAGTCACTATATTTGCGTTATTATGTGGAGCACAAAACATGGGCTTATTGTAAGACACATATAATGGCTAAATGGCTAAAAGGCGCGCTTCGAATGTAAAAATAGGAATCACACAATATATACACAATATGTATAGTATATGTCAAATATATACCATATTATGTATACAACACTTACAATAAATTAACAATAATATGCATTCTATACATTCACCTCAAAAGAGAGATCCAATGGCTTAGCTTTTTATCAAAAGTATTCTCCTTATGTGTTCTACAAACACATCAATACATTCATATTTGACCGCATTTCCAATAAATACCCACTCTTTCAATCGTTTTCAACTCTCATTTCATTTTTATGTCTTTAATATTTCGGTGATTCCAAAAGAAGTGCAAAACGAACTTGATCTTCAATAAGGGCTACTAACTGCCAAACTACTATTTCCAATAGCAATTCCATTATCTCAGAAGAAAGATTAAAGTCTCTAAAAATGTTAGTTTGAATAGTCAAGAATTTAGTTTACTAGGAAAAAAGTTTGATTATTCAGTCAACAATTAGTTGCATTTGTCAAATCAAAACTAATTTCATGGCTTATTCACATGAAATGATAAAATTCAAGGTAAACCATTAAAGTAAACTTCTTGCAGCTCTGGTCACCTCTATATTCATTCCATTTTAAATAATCATATCTTTTGAAAAAATTCATTTTATATACATTTTATGTAATTAGGAATTCATTCAATTCTTATACATTTCTTATGAATAGTGAATAAAAGCTTAAACGAGTCATTAATGAATGAATGGTTTATCTGATATTATATTTAAAATTAGTGTCTTTTGTGTGTTTATCGAATCGAGTGAATGCCATTCAATCATAAGAAGCACTTTTGCGATAATGAGAAGGAATACCAGTTGAATGTGAATAAAATGTTTATTTTATTGACAAAAATATTCATATCTCATATTTGACGGTCAATTGCAGAAAAGCGATATACAATTCCCTTATATGTTAACATTCGTTGCAAATTTCTGGACTTTTTAGTGGAAGTGCTGTTACGACACTAAAATTGGTCGAACTATAGCAATAGTAATCTATGGGACGCAATGCAGTGCTCGGTCGCATTCGAGCTGACATACAGTCATACACTCTTTCTTTTGTGTTTTCCTGAGCTGCCTCTCCCATCTTCACTGCACTACTGATTCGACTACATCACCATAACAAAGGCCTCCACCCTATACGCTGTTTAAGTCTCTCTCTCTCTCTCCCTCTCCCTCTCCCTCTCCCAATTTATTGTG
>JAQIWP010001744.1:0-13501 GCA_034695525.1 Euzetes globulus
GAGAGAGAGAGAGAGAGAGAGAGAGAGAGAGAGAGAGAGAGAGAGACCATTTGTATTCACACAAGCATTCAATTAAAGCGAAACATAATTTCGATCAATCGATCCAAAGATGGTGTTGTTCTGCGGACTATTCTGTGCCTCTTTTGGTAGACTTTGCCTCTTATTTGGTTTAATGCGTGCTTTGGTTTTTATAAGTGGCTTAAAATTTTTCTCAAACTAATTATTGGTGTTTTTAATGCTCAGACATACCCTTTACTAAATACAACATTAATTAAAATTGATTTCGCTCTGGATTTTCATGTTTTTCTTCATTTAATTCAATTATCTCTAAAATTTCTGCTGAACTTAATTATTGATTTGGTTTTTTCAGTTTCAAACAGAATTTTGTTTGTCTTGTATTCAGAAATATTGTCTGAAAAGTTCAATATTTTTATTGATTACTTTTTTAAATGAGATTTTCATTCTAATCAAGCTTAATGCTTTAATCTAGCCAATTCCAGGAATCCATTTAATTAATATCCAACTCATTGCTTATTATTTTATTTATTAAAATCGCACTTAAAATGACTTTAATAGAGACTAATTGAGATTTAATTAAATTAACTGTTAGTTTCCAACCAAAACTTTGTCGGCTGAAAAAAATGCCTTTCATTTTGAGTTTATATCTCTTCAAGTGATTCATTTGAATTCATTTGTTTTGTATTTTTTCTTTGTATATATTAAGCGAAAGGCTTTCTTCATAAGAGAGAGAGAAAACAAATTAAACCGAAAGAAACGAAAAGGAGATTAAAGGCAAAACTGCGAGTTATTCCGGTTTACAATTTGTATTGCATTATCATTTGCTCAGTGCTCTTGTAATTCAAGGAGACTTAACTCACCAGTGCTTTTGCCTCAAAATTCTTAACATTTCACTATTCAAATACCTTTTTTCTCCGTTGAATAGTTCAATAGTTGCAGATATTCTCAGCATTCCTATAGATTTTCCATTTAATAGGAATTTCGAAAAAATATTGACATTTTTTTCTGATCAATTCACATAAAAACCTGTCTTATTCTCGTTCGTTGGCAAACCTTGATTATAGCCAGAGTTACCCATCCATTACACAAGTTTTACGAATCATTTTTCAACTGTTATTTAAATGTATATTCATTTTTCGTCATTAAAATTTGGACCACATTTGACTAAAAGCTTTACATTTGATATTCAGTCCCAAATTTTTATAATTGCTGCTAATTATTGGTTTAAAATTATTGATAATTCAATCTGTCTTCGAATCGCATATAATTATCACCAAAATTTCATATTCAATACAACAAATGTAATGCTTATAATTTGAATTTTATTTTTTACATGGAATATCCAAGTTGCTCCGAAATTTTAGAATTGGCAAGATGGCAAATGGGTTTCTCAGCTATTTTTTGTCTAGGCTTTTTAAATGGCCGATTGCCGCCAGATGATAGATCAGTTGAAATATAATAATCAATATAAAAAATGCTCTGGCAAGTTGGAGCTTGATTGATTACTGTTAATACAAAGGCATTTTGTCATCAGGCCTGCATCTGTCCTGGCTACACTTTTTATTTTTGCTAATCTATTCTTTTAGCCATAAATTAAATTGTGAGTGAATGCAAAAAATGATTGGAAAAAGCATTTAAATGACATGCGATTAATGTATTTTTGGTCCAAATCTAGTAAATGGAATAAAAGTGTTATAATAAGTAAAAGTAATAAATGAGAAGATTCTCTGTTCTGCTCTTCTAATCGATCTTTAGGTGAAGTATCACTAAAAAAGTCACTTTCTTTTTGTGTAAGTTATACACAGCTCATGACTTCGGTGTCTGTCCTCTACCTCTCATTGAGTGTGACTTATTGTCGAATCTGTTTAATATATAGGAATGGTTTGACTACCACCAGTCCCCTCTGTCTTCCCTCTTCACTAATCAATACAATTATTGTCTCTTTCTTTGGATCAACTTATTTTTATGATCGATGCACAGAATAAAGAGAGGTATTGGAAAAAAACAGTAAACAAAGTCGATATCAGACAACTGGCAAAGACTGCGATAAAAGGCTCTTTAGTCTTATCTGACGGTTGACTCGTAGAGAGAAAATTAATTTAATGTTTTATTTTCTTTAACTTCAAAACTCTATATTTATATTTATCTTTAGTGCGAAAAACTACTGAATTGTGTGTTTGAGTAGACTTTTATAATATCTAATATTTTATGTATTTTTTTCTGGTCTCTCAGTTATATAACATATAATATAACTAATGGTTAAGTTTGAGCCGAAAATCTTATACATTATTGTTGTTGTTTTGCTTCGCTGTTTGAGATAAATAACAGAAAACTGCTATAAATTGTGTGCCATATCTATGCCGTGAATCAGAATAATGATAATAAAGGCAAATGTAGTGAAGCCAGCGGTGGGTAGTAGTGAGAAACTGGCGGTCAGTAATTGGATTGAATGCACACCAACCCAATAGGCAAACATCGCCACTGTTTTTCACTCATATCTATGACAATAAATGATCTTCACTTTAACTCTCGAATCAATCGATCTTTTGTTTGATTTCAACTGGAATTAGCTCTTTTCTCATTCAAAATTACTCCAGGCTTGGTACTGTGAGCTTGCTAAGTTCTGTTCCCTCAGTTCATGAAAATTCAGTGAACACTCCCTTAATATTTAGAATTTATTTATAGAATTCATTCAATTCTCTTATTCTTATTGTTTTTGGTAAATATAAAAAGCAATTCTATTTGGAAAGAATTAGTTCTGTGCAAAAGAACTAGTCGTTAGCGCCGGCATTACATGACAACCAATGTTTTGTCTCCAGACTTGGCAAATGTTACTTATTTTGAGGACTTATATCGAAAATTCTGTTCTATTCTGTTCACCCAAATCCTTGTTTTGAAATTCATTGCACGCAAAACAATATTCTGGAAAGAAAAGAGAAAAAACAATTACTGTTTTCAATAATAATAATAATTTTTTTATTCACTCGATTGGCGTCAAAATAGAAAAACGATTGGCTTTCACTGTATTAACAGTTAATTGCTTTTCAATACTAAGACTCCATTGTTTATAAAATAATTTATTCGCAAAACACACTATTAGACACTGTTTTACAGCACACATAATGTTAGGAGCCATTAGTGGAAGAAGCCGTTGGGTCGGCACTGTTTGTTCAATTAAGTATTGATGCCTCTCTGTTGGTTAGGCGTATATGTCATACAAGTTCTTCCAATTTATTCTCATTTATGATCTACCATTGCCTACCCCATTGATAGCCCTGTGATATACCATTCTGACTGAGTGCTGAGCCATATCCACAAAAGCATAAAAGAAAGCCAAATAAATGCATTTAGTTTAGAGCTCATCCACGGCATCACCAGATTATGCATAGAATATACGGCTCTTCTGTTTTCTTCTAAATTTCCTTAAAGTAAATATTCGTCTCACGAATTGCATCAGAATTACTTAAATAATGCCTGTGCTGTTTCTATGGGCACACATTTACCCCTTTGTTCTTTTCCCTCTCTCTTTCTCATCATTTTAGTCGGCAAAACATACATTCAATTCTTTTTGCTATATTTATGTAGAATTTTCATTTCAGTTATTACTGCCTCTCATTTGTCTTACAATCACTGCTTTTCATACCAATTGTTATTTAATTTTATTGTTTTTTATTTAATTCCTCTCTCTTTACATCTAATTATGTGTGGCCGGAGTCTGACCCCGAGAATTTTAGCATGTTTATTAAACTCACCAAGATTCAAAACTATCTGGATTAATTTGAAAATAAATATTCTGTTACATGATCTAAAATGGGATTTAGGTTTGAGAACTAAAGCTTTTATGCTTTTGAAAGGAACCTGTTTCAATTAAACTTTCATTGACTAATATGAAAGAGCACTTTATATTCAATCAGTTTGAAACAGAGTTCGGATTTGCTTGATGACACATAATTCTTTTTTAGTTTCTAATAAAACATAAACTTGTACAGTTGTTTTGATTGTAAATTCATTCAATTTTCATAACAAACTATGTGTTACAAAGTGTGCCTTAAATATTAGTCAAAGCAGGGTTAAAAGAAACATGTTCCTTTCAACAGAATAGAAATTGATTCTTAACCTTTGTATCCATTTTTGGCGTAGCAGGATAATCTCAAACAAAGTTAGTTTTGATTCCATGTAAGCTTTCTAAGCACACTAATACTCTTGGGGTCAGACTCCGCCCCCACATAAAGGCCAAACATTGAGCTCGATTATAATGATTTTTTGCACTCTCTTTGAGAATCTCATATAATTTACCGCTAATTTAGTTAACTCTTCAATGATTTTCTAATAGAGAAATGCAATTCTCTTTCTCGACGTTATAAATATCCGCAATTCCTTTGAGTTGATCCTTGCTATTGACTGCCTTAAAAGGAATGCCTGTGCTTCGGCTCATTCGCACACAACTTTTCCCATTGATTTATCCCTTAATTTCATTATAACAAGAATTATCTCCACTTTTCCATTGTTTTCATGGATATCGAAATGAAATTCAAATTAAATCTTTAATAATTACTTATGTATGGCTTCTCTGTCCACAAATATTTTCGTCGTTCAGTTTTATTGTCGGAAAACTATTTGAATTTCTATTAATTTGAATTAAGTGTAATTTAATGCTTAATAACAATTCAGGCGCATTAATTCTGCACTGCTTTTGACTTTCCAATTAATGAGAATATTATAACCAAGACTACATTCAAAATGAGAAACTATAGAAACCCCCCTCCCCCCGAATTTAATGAAACTGGGTTTTAATAGGTATTTCTATTAGACCGTGAAGTATTTGAACCAAAAGTTACCCGTTAATAAAGAATTCTGGATTGAAAGGACAAGTTTTGCTGCAACAAAAAAGTCAATTAAATTTTGAAAATTTCTGCTGGACTAACCCCATCAGCTTTAGCTTGGAGCGCCATCATTGCCAGTTAGTTCTTTCATTTTTATCAAATTTATTTTATATTTCATTGAATATTTTATTGATGACTCCAAGACTTCTCCTAATATTTCATTTTCAATATTACTTTAAACAAAACAAAAAAATAGAGAAAGAATTTCGTTTCAGTTCTGCCTTTTCTGTTGAGCCCTAAAACATCATTTTTCTACAGAATATTCCCAAAATTATTCTTCAAAAGTGAAGTTTTTCCGACAACTAATTATTCATATTTTAATGCCGTTCCCCTCACAATACGCCAAAAGTTCCAATTTTGCTCTGGTCATTAAATATTCAGTTTTATTGAATTTAAAGAACATTTTTGGATAACTTTCAAACGTTTTATTCTCTCCTTTTTCTATTCTGTATTTTTATCCATCAATCGATCAAATTCTGAGTCACAGAAAGCAAAGAATATTCTGAACAATATTTGCAGTCATTGTTTGCTTCCAAAATTCAATTAAAACGAATCCATTGTTTTCCACATTAATTAATAGAAAAAACGGAGTGAAAAATCTTCCGTTCCTTCTTTTTGATCCTTTTTTTTTGCTCAAAAATGATTCAGCAATCAATGACTATACTCTTCATTACATGTGTTATCAAAATAATTATAAATTTTATGTTTTGTTTTCTTTACAAATTCACTCTTCATTTCACTTGAATTCATAAATTCTTATGACTTTTGGGAGAAAAAAAGTGTTTTTCATTCTCGAAAAGTCTATCCATTCGTTTAAAGGGTAGAAAAATACTGTCTTTTGTTAACAAATGGCTTTAAAAATGTTCTCTGAATTAATAATATTTAATGACTTCAAACTTCAATTCAGAGACTTCTCCTCAAATGTTAATAAAAATGTATCGAAAAAATTTCAAAAATTTTATTTCACGGAATAAAATTCTCAAAACATTATTATTGTTATTATTTTATTTCAATTTTTATTTCTTTAAATATGTTTAGCTTTTGAAACAGATTTTTCTCCATAAGCCTAATGTCAGACAAATGACAGCCATTTCTCTCAAACATTCCTTTCGGTTAAAACTCTTCAATAGAAAGTGAAAGCATTTATTTTAAAAATACATTTATTTTTTTAAAAAGAAGAAAAATATCTTTTGATTTATTCATCAAATAATTTGTTTAATGAATTATCAATAGATAGTAATTATGAGTCGAAAGAAATGATAACAAGGAAAATGACATTAAAATTCCGCCCTATTATTAGGCAATGGTTTGATTTATTCCATTGAAAGACAGATATTTGGCAAATGTCACGACAATCGGCTGAACAGTTAAGGCCCACATTTCGAGTCAATACTTACACTCTATTTATTTGCATTTGACATAAGATTACACAGAATTGTGTGAAAAAAACACAAAGTGTAGAACCGGAGAGAAGTGCCAAACATATAAAAAGTAAAGGTTTAGTCGTCTGTTATATCTATAAGAATCTAAATATCGATCACTCTGTCTCTGAAATGTGCAGATAAGAGATTAGGCCTGTGTTAAGGGCCGACCAATAAAGCGATTTTCTCTCATTAATGTCTCATAAATTATTACGGACTTAATGTACGGAAAATCAGTTTTTATTTTCATTTCTTCATTCTGTTCGTTACGCACAACCAAATTGCCAAATAATTGTCAATTAAACTTTGATGGTTCAATCTATCTGAATTTTGCCCCCATTTACATTCCAGTCCAGTTTCGGTTTAATTCATAATTTTGTTTATGATTTTTATTTATGACTTCAAATAAATGGCAAACTATTGGGCGTTGAATGCATTGATGGCAGACAATGGACACCAATCCGTCTTATGATTATATACTCATCTGATATGTTAGAAGAATAACTATTTTGTTGTTAAACATTAATGTCAGACAACTTTCATACAGATTACTATAATTTGTAAAATGAAAGTCTCATCGATTATATCATTCAATGTCTTACTCTGTTATTCATAATTCATATGTCATTCTCTCTGATTATTCAATTTTCCAATACTTTTGAAAATAATAATCACTTTTGTTAGAAAAGTTATGGATTTTTTTCAGTTTTTCTAATAATCTTCGGTTAATCTCTTGAGTGGCTCTGATTTATTTGATATTGAAATTTATGGTTGTGTTGGAGAGCTCTGCAATTCCTTCACTATTGTTTGGCCTAAAGTTATTAATCAACTATTTGTGAAAACGCAACCAAAACACTCGGACTCCATATTTCTGAGCAGTTTTTTCCTGAAATTTCTCATTTATCTGCTCTTATATATTGACAGCTGAGAAGAATATATCGAAATAAATGGGATCTCTTTTGGAAAAATAGTTCATTAGTTTGACTATAAGAGGATTTTTATTGAAATACAATTTCATTGCATTATTCAAATCATTACGTGAAAAATGAATTTCTCTTTAACTCAAATCCTTTTTCTTTCTTCTGAATCTATTTCTACTTTTGGTTCGGCACTCAAATGATGTAAACATAAGTTATTCATACAAAGGAACATCGATTTCTGTGTTTGAATACATTTTTTGTCGATTTGGGTTAAGTGCTCAACAGTACCGTACGGTTAGTGTATGCGCCAAATACTTACGTAATCCATTTGGCGCTAATCCCAGTCCTTTATGACAATCGTATTGTCAAAGACTAATACCCTGTCGTGTCTTCATTTGGTTATCAGTTCGATGACACGAATCGGCAATTCTTTGCGCTCTTCATCTCATACTAACGACTGGTCTTCTTTATGGCCAAACCGTTCAAATGCATGACTTATTTATCGTTGAATACTTGAGGAGAAATTTTTCAGCTGTCAAAAAGTGCATGTGTTTTAAACGAGCAGAAAATGCTAATAAAGTGATTCAGAATTTTTCTTTACAAAATTTTCCACAAAATATTTTTCATACAATAATGGAATTGCTTTTAAATGTCATTATTTTTTTTGCTTACTTTAGTTGCTTGTTTAGTCGAATCGATTAATTAATAAATAAAATCTTCTTAAACAAGTATCTAAAGCCCCGACTCTGGCATTCAAATAGGGATTACAGACAACTTTCCAATAAATAAAATTATTGGAAAAATATTTCATATATTTTCAGCTCAACTAATGTTTAGCATCTGTTTTACTCTTGAATAGAGTCCGGAATAAACTGAGGATCCAAATGTGTTTTGTCATTCACTCCGTCTATATGTGTGTCCTTTAGATTGTTCTTTAGGTTTAATAATATTGTGAATTATGGGTCGCAGAGAAAAATGTACAGAATTTGTGTGTTTTTATCGATAGCTATGGTCTGTCTGCAAAACCAACTCAACCGAAACAATGCCTGTTATTATTCAATACATAATACATATATATGTATTAGTAATATATTATCCAATATAATACACACACGAATTCTGTTTTGCTTTTATATTTTGTGCCTAGTTCATCCATTTATTAATCTTTTTCATCAGTCAAGGAGAGAAAAGTCGATAAATTGATGTTTATTTTGGAGTCACTTTTCTCTATCGATTGATTGCCTTTCTTTCTTCTGACTGACTTCTCTGACATTCTTTATTCAAATTTGCCTTTTTATCAATCATCCGATTAATTGAATTTTTCTTTACTCACTCTTTTGCCGAATATTTGCTTAATTTTTTTTGCATAACATTCAATGAAATTCCTTTCACTTAACTGTTTTTTGCAGGAATTTCTTTAGCCTTAGTTTTCTATAGCTTTTCATTATTGTTATTATGAATAAAACTATTTCTAATATTATTATTGATCTCTTATATAATGATTAGCTTTTAATAAATTGTTTTCTCTTTTTATGCATTAAACCTAATATTTTCTGTCGGAGAATAACTAACATAATTACAGCTCATCTCAAACAACGATTAACGCATTTTTATAGTAAACAATGAATTGTTGATAACATTTAATCGAATTATCGTTTAAATTAAAATCGATTTCTTTTGAATAAACCAAATGTTCAATAAATATATTCATAGAGAAATTCAATTAGAAATTCTCTTCTCAAGACATTAGTTGACAACACTTTGACATTTAGTTATTGATTTTCAGTACGTTTTTCCAAAAATCCGTATTTAAATTTGTTCATTGTTTTTGAATTTATTTGATCCTATTTTCCAGTTTCCAGTAATAAACGCAATAAAACTTATAATAAAAGTTCAAATATTAATGCTTTGAATTCAATGTTATTATAATTTGAAATTAAGCCAAAACTCCTGTATTTAATTCCTATTCTTAGACTTTTCCATTTATTAATGGATTTGAGTCATTAAAAATTGTTTTCAAAAACTTTCAGATAATTTCTGTTGAAAACTGTGAAAACGCATAAGAAATATCTTTAAGACGAGAGATGGCCAATGAACATTCTTTCGGGGGGAGGGTATGCGGGGGTACTTTGCCAAAAGTGCTTTTGAGATGGTAAAATGGCAGACGGAAATAGCGCATGAAATTTTCTTCTAAAATAGGCTTATTTTGGGTGTTTTAAGCTTAACATAGCCTATAATGAGGATATTCTGCAAGTTTAAAGGCTAAATTCCTTATAATAAAGGACAACATGGCGGATTTTAGCAGCCATTTGTAAAAATATCTGTTTTCCCCAAAATTAACAAAAAATGCTAAAATTACCCAAAAATTTGCCATGGCCGCTGTGGGGAGTGGGGTTTTTTCAGTTTGCGGGAGGAACGGAATACAGCCTATTGGCCACCTCTGTTTAAGCAAAAAAAATTCAATTATTTTCAATATATTTATCTAACGCTGGAATCGATTTAAGTGATGGGAAAAAGATTCGACTCATCCTCTTATGATTCAGAAGAATCAGAAGAAGTATAAGTCAGACAATGTTTCTATCATTTGAGAAGAGTAACAGTTTTTCTTTTGTTTCCTTCGCTTCGTTTTCCTAATCTTTTTTCGAAGACTGAAATTAATTAAATCGAAATTTTTTTTCTCTTCATTTAATATCGTTTGACATTCGCTCCGAATTTCTACTCCAGGTATCGATTTTTCTCTATTCTTCAAAACTAAAGAATGTTTTCCACAAAAAGAAATTATCATTTTATTTGCTATAAGTATCGCTAAAAAAGTGAAATTAATAATAAATTTAATGCGAATTCTGTGACATTAAATGCATTCCTTGTAATAATGGGTTAAAATTTTTCCACTCCTTTACACAAGTCTTCTGTTTGAAAGTGTATTCTTCTTCTTCAGCGAAAATTACTTTCAATGCCTTCGCTGTTTAGTCGATATTTCACATTAAATGTGTTTTCGTTGCGTCAGAAAACCGATGAATGAGAAGTCGATTCGATGTCATCCCAGAGTTTCGATCGAATTTCAAACTTGTATTGAATTTCTGTTTACATTAAAAACATTTTAATTTTTTTTCTGCTCCAAATTTTTGCGGCAAATACTTTCAGCCAAACGAATCGCATTTCATTTAGGAGTCGAGACTTAACGCCAATACAGTTATAGGACTTGTATTTCGCCAACCAAAACAAAAGACCATTTTTGCCGTTAATAGAGTTATATCCGAATAGGAAATCAAACTGTTTCCGAATAGTTAAGAATTTCACTAAATAGACAATTTGGCTCTAATTTTCTTGTTTTTTGACCAGCTCATCTTTTTCATGCCGTTTTTAGCCCCGTAGTCCTATTAATTATGTTTTTATCCGAATTTTTAAGCCGAAGATCCAGACTTTCAAGAAATAGTCGATCGAAATACTAATCAATTAGTTTTTATTATTGCTTCAAATGATAATATCGTTTCTTTGTATTATTCGATACATTTGTTATGTTTGTGTCACACAAGTTATGTCATAAGACATATCTAACGCTTCATTAGTTTCAAAGGCTTTTACCTAAAACTCTGTTTTCAGTATTTCCAGTACTTCTGTATTAACAGTATTATAGCCGAAAAGCATTTGAAATGTAAGTCCAATCTTTCAAATGCATAGAATTGTTCAGAAAAAAGCCAATCACTCCATGAGTTTCCATGAATTTGAACCAAAATCGATAAATGGCTGAGAGATTTGTTTTTTAAAACAAAGACATGTCTTGACGTCTATTGATATCATTTTTTGGATATTATGCCAAAAATACTGTTAAACATAGCCTCAAATTCGGCGACAAATCCTTTTATTCTGTGCCACGAGAGTTGTCTTCAGTTACGCCACTGTTTGCTCCAACCTATTGTGTGTTTAGATTACTATTATTTTCGTTAAAAAGAATTCATTAAAAATTCATTACTCATTAAGTTTTCTTTTAAAAGCGATATTTTAGCCCAAATATAGAGAATATCAGAGATTATTAAAGGGAGGAATTGCCAGCATTTCTCTCCGCCATTTTATCCTATCCTTAATCCCTTAGATCTTTATCAAAATACCCCCTAAAATGTCTTTTCTTTGACCATCTCTGGCGAAAATTGAGCCCAAAATCATTTGACAATTTCTTATCCATTAGAAAAATTTTGCATAATTTTCGTTTTTCAAATATAATATTACCCGAACCAAAATTAGCTATAATTTCCATCATTCTTCGAACAGAATATGATAGCCTATCAATAATAGTTGAGAATATGAGTCCTGTTTTTCCAGTGAAAATGGAGTTATTCCTGTTCAGATCCGTCTCTGTCTGGCGCTTTCGATTAGCTTTTCTGATGGACTTTAATGAGTTTTTAATACAACAAATATTCCACGAATTGAATGAAAATTGAATTTCTGTCGGCTCTTCAGTTAACTGAACGGATGACTTGACTCGGAAATGCCTTTTTCGGGCTTACAATACATACATTTGGCGTTCAGTACATTATGTATTCACTTATTCCTATCCTTTTGTTCATCAATTTATTTGCTTTTGTTTTGTCTGATGTTTTGCTCGATGTTCGCCAGATTTATGACGAATGCTTTTTCCACTCAATCCAAACTCAATGCTATTCCCAGGCTTTTTGTGCTAAAAGGAGAGTCAGTCGATAGTCCCCCGAATCCTAATTCATCATCAATTGTGTTCTGTTTAGCCATTATTTTGTCACTACTTTTATCTAACATTTATTAGACATATATTTGTGTTTTTTGGTTACTTTATTCCCAAATACTTTGTTTTGTATGCAATTCAAGGAAAAACTTGTTTATCATATATTTTCATATATTTTGCATAAAACGAAATCCAATAATTATTTTTGGGAATCCAATAATTTAGCCTTTTTTTATCGAATTTCCTAACATAATGATTGAGGAATGGAGGAATGGCTCCATTTTTTACATGTAGGCAGACCTGCAATTTTGTTGTATTCTCTAACAAATTCAAATGCGTTTACCGAGATTTTCAGTCAAATTCCTATCTTTTAGCAACAAGCTTCACCGATTAAATAGGTAATTAATTTTTCAAAAATATTTCTAAAGAAAATAAGAATATTTAGCCATTTGAGATTGAACCAATTTTCACCGAGCAATTAGCTTAGAAAAATGGCCGTTCTTATGGAGTTAGAGATGGGGCACTTTTCCGCCAACAATATATAAATCAAATCCTTGAAATCATTTCGACTTTTGATTTTTTAGCCAAACACCTATTTTATCCTGTTTCACTGTTAGCATGAGTTTTGGTGTTGAATTCAAAATAATTGGCGCCATTTTAGTCTAGTTTATAAAGAGAGAATCTGA
Organism: Euzetes globulus; assembly: GCA_034695525.1. NCBI lineage: Eukaryota > Metazoa > Arthropoda > Arachnida > Sarcoptiformes > Euzetidae > Euzetes > Euzetes globulus. Next base: position 12,625 of record JAQIWP010001744.1, read on the forward strand.
TAAATAATATGATTGCGAAACTTGACTAGCACATAATGTTAATCATTAATAATCTTAACAGGGAATGTTAGGGAATCAGAGCCTAGATGCTTGAGTGAGCTCTCCCTCATTTCATCGCTGGTAGTTATGTTTGATTCGTTTTATTTTCTGTCTCTTTTAATCTTGTTTTCAAAACGAATTCATTCTTTCCATTAATATATTGTGTTTTTGACTATAATTTTATGCAATATTTTATATCCAGGCATTATTTATAGCAATTCTCAGACTAATTCCCCTGAAAAATAGTTTCTGAGAGACAAAATATATTTGAAATGGTGTTTATTTAATTCATTTAAGCTTAAAATCCAAAATAATTATATAATCGGATCAATAAAACTAATTTATAAAAATTAATTTCCACTGATTTTTGTCTTTAAGATTTCTATTAATTATTATATATATTAAATATTTTCATCTGCTCTTTGAAATGATAGTATATTTATTGAATTTTTATAAATAGTTATAAATTCTGTTTTATTTCAAAAATTCTTTCGCAAAAATAATTCAAAAGATGAAAGTTTTAATTGAATTTGATTTGAATTTTTTTTTCATAATTCAATTCAATTTCAACTAATATTCAAAAATTATTATAATATTAAGTCTATTTGCGAAATAACTGTCTGTGTGTTAGATAAGAGAAATCTGTTTAAATACAAATATGAAATACATTTTATTACAAATAACTCGAAGCAATTTCAAGAATTTTCGGTAAACTCATCGGATGTTCTTTATTGAGCAAAAAGTATTGATTTTCTTCATACATATACTCCGGTGCAGACTTCGGCTCAGATCCATACTAAGGTGCGCTTTACTTCATGATTCTCTCTCTCTCTCTCTC
>JAQIWP010001745.1:0-13495 GCA_034695525.1 Euzetes globulus
GATCCTAATCTTAATCTTTGAACGTATGTTATGCCTATTTTTGATTCCATGCACACCAAGAATTGGGACACAGAGTATTAGATGTCATATCATGTATACATATTTTATATTTAAAATTTTTTTTAGAAACTTTATTTTGGGCTACCTTGGACATTAACACTAATTTACAACAAAAAGTCATTTCAATAAGTTTAAATAAAAACAAAACTTAAGTCAAAACGAGTTTCCAATTAAATAAATTCAAAATCTATTATTTTTACTGCTTTTTTGAATCGCTTAAAGTTTGTCTTAATTGAGTCGCAAATGGATTAAAAAACTTTTCATTTAAATGATCACAAATTCTTATGAGTGAGTGTACAATGAGGAGAGATCTCTTCCTTCCCATGTCATAACTGGCTTTTGGCCAAACAATCTATTCAAGCAATTGATTCACAAATATTTGTTTGAAATTTTATTAATGGTTTTGATAAATAGGTTTTCTGTAGGAATCCAAGGCTTGAATTAAATTTATGTTTAATTCACTGAATTGTGTCATATATTAGATATATTTCCTAATTATTCGTTCAATTGGTAACCAAATCACAATTCAATGAAATTTGTCACCACTTTCTGATAGATAAAAAAAAATCCGGGGATTTTAAATATTATCTCTTTAATAAAATTGCATCAAAAACGGAATTTCTTGAATTTTGTTTTAAATTTTAGATAAAATTTCAATAAATATTTAACAAATGAAATATGAAATAGATAATTAATTTGACTAGCAATGTCACTAGCTGTTGCAAAAATATTATTAGTTAATGCTTAACAAGATTTATGAAATATTAGGAATTTCCCCTTGATTGGAAATAGTATTATTATTCAAATTAGATAAGCACACATTTCTTTGCGTTTTATGGTGAGTTGCAGGGTATAGTAAAGAATCTTGTTTTAACCATTATTTTTAGTTTAAGTCAGCTTGTTTTGAATTCATTTAAATTAGTAATATGATCAAGAATGGCAAAATCTCGAATTAAAAAAGTATCAATCACTTAATTACTATTACTTGTGGAAATGCCTGGACAAAACTTATGATACCACCAAATAAGGCAAAGTTGACAAAATCCTATTAATTATAAATTTGTCCATCAAATTGATTAATTGAATAAATATTTAACAAGACAAACATGGACATTGTTGAAAGCTTAATTAATTAATTTTGGTTTTACTTCCGAAACATAGCATTTGAAGGTTACATTATTTTTTAAAATTTCAATATTTTTCTTATTTAGGACGCAATTATCAATAAAACAATAGATCAATAATAAGAATAATAATAATAAACGCAAAGAATTCATTCATTTTTCATTTAAACAATAATTCTTTCAAAAGTTGTTCACAATTTTAGGATTTTCAATGTAAACCTCTCTTTGAATGTTCAAATTATTTATCAATTCTTCATTCAATACAAGTCCGAAGAACTTGAAGTCAAGGCTTTTATTCGGAAAGAAGTGGTTTTTTAGTTCAATAACGCGTTACAAAAATGTACAGAAAAATAGTCATTCAATTGGCTTACAATCCATGGGAGACAACACACAATACAAATGAAACAGCTTTTCGCTCAGAATAAAGTGAAGGCTTAAGCCTTCAGTTAAGTAGAAACTGTGACTGAATGTGGACCAGACTCTTATACACTCCTTTAAACAGTGTTTTATATAATTTAATTGCGATTTAAATGATTTCTTACATAACGTTCAAATCTGTTCATTCAAATAAACTGTAAATTCAATGTTTGCAAACTTTATTTAAATGTTGTTGTTTTGAAACAAACTTATCTAGAAAATAATTTTAAGGGAAAGTGAAATGTGAATCACAATTCAGTCAAAGTTTTCTCTGTTGCTTAGACAGTGATTTCCCTTTTATTTAACTTAAAAAAAGTTTTAAACTTTAATTACAAAATAATAATACATTTGAGTTTCATAAAAACTGGTTGAAATAAATGAGTGACAGTCCGTGAACTGACAAACTGTACCTGACTTCTCATTTGGATAATTACTTATATGGAAAATATGTCCACAATCACTTTGAAGACTTGACTGGCTTTTACCTATTTATTCAATTTGAAGACTTCTGGTATTTTAAATAATCTTGTTAATTGGTCAAAAATGACTCTGGAATTAAGTGAAGAAGAAAAGTTTAAGACGAAACACATTTCAGACATAATCGGTGAATGGGGTAATTGGCAGAGAAACCTTACGCTTTATGTCTTCATTTTGACGGCTCTCCTCGCATACAATGACCTCGGCTTCAGTTTTCTGGCCTACGAAACCGAGTATTGGTGCAGTGATGTGCCCACACATCATCCCGTATGTAATCATTATTTACGCTTGAGCAAATTATATAATAACAGTCAGCAAATCTATTTTTCAAGTCTTAGCAAGCTATTTTCATGTAATGATTCTTTGAACAGAATAAGACGGAAGAAATGAAATGTAATAAATTCGCAAATTCTACTGAAGTATGCGATGAATGGAAGTTCAATAGCAATGATTTCGACAAATCTATCATTTCTGAAGTAATTCAATTCAATTTCAATATTCTACTATCAACTAATCAATTGTGTCTAGTTTAATTTAGTTTGTGAAAGATCAAACTATGCATCACTTACACAGTCTTTTTATATGATGGGTTACTTAGTGTCCGGTCTGATTCTGTCACCACTTCCCGACAAATACGGCAGAAGACCACTCTGTTGGATATACTTTCTCATAGAGATTATATCTCTAACAGCCTGTGCGCTGTCCGTCAATATCCAACAATACATTATTTTTAGACTGTTTGCTGGCATAGGCGGGTGCGGTCGTACGGGTGCTATGTGTGTAATGCGTAAGTCTTACCATTCAATTGATTTATTCTCAAATGACTGAATATTTTGCGGCAGTTTTGGAGTGTTTGGGACCCAAATACCGGTCAGACATCTATTTAACATCGGGTCTGGGATGGCTGGTCGGCTACTGTACCATACCATTAATCGCATACTATATAAGGGACTTTCGATACATGCACTGTGCAGTAGTCTGTCCACTGATCTGTATGGCGTTTTGGCTTTACTTCATGACAGAGTCTCCGCGTTGGCTCATAACCACTGGCAATACAGCCAAAGCCGAGCGGGTTCTGCGCGCAATCGTTCGCCAAAACAATCTGAGCGAGGACGATTTTGATGAAAAGTTTGCCGAACTCTTACAACACTCACAATTAGTATGACTTTTGACTTATTTGTTCAATTATTTAACGAATCTATTTCAGGACAAACATAAAGAAAAGTCGTATACTTTTTTCGATTTGGTGCGGACCCCAAACCTCCGCAAATATTCATTGATTTTCTGGTTCACCTGGCTTGTCATCGGTTTAGTCTATTATGGCTTCAGTTTAAATATGTCTGACTTCGGCGGAAATATTTACATATCTTTCCTTTTGGGAGGTCTGGTCTCAAATCATATAATCCACTATTAAAGGCATTGATTTGTTGGAACAGGTATTGTGGAGTTACCCTCATCTATAATGGCAATCCTTGCCCTTCGATATATGGGACGGAAGAAGTCATTTTTTGGATTTCTAATAGTGATCGCTTTGGCCTCTTTAGCGGTCATACCATCGACCAATTCAATACTTAAGGTCTCTTTCGCATTAGTCGGAAAGTTTGCAGTGGGAGCGCTCTGGTGGGTCGTCGAGGTATATGTACCCGAACTATATCCTACTCTTATGAGGAATTGCGCGTCCGGTTCTTCAGCAGCTATGGCCCGCTTGGGATCTACTGCGTCGCCATTTATGGGAGATTTAGTCAGTACCCGTTCACCCATTTATTCAGACAATTAACAACTTGTCATTAAATCTATTTCTTTTTTATTCTTAAAGGCAAACAAATACAGTCTATCCGTTGTAATGATTTTTTACGCCATCATTTCGGTATTCAGCGCATTCCTTACACTTTTCTTACCAGAAACTAAGGGTAAAGAAATACCCGACACTCTCGAAGACGTCGAATATTTGGACAAGGGTAAGAAGACTCTGGTGGTTAGTGGTACCGACCAAAATGGGTTACTCGACCAAAGAGTATAATTTTAGTGCAAAAAATGATTGAATCACTTTTGACACTAAACTTTAAGCTTCACTTCTCACAAATTCTCATCATTTGTATAAAAGTGTTTTTTACTGAATATCGAACTTAATTGCATTGAATGTAACTTTTAATAACAAATGTTTAATAATATCGTATATTTTATTGTCTGTATAAATTGAGTAATGTCTCTTTTAATTGAGGTGATGTTTATTGTAAATAACTTCAGCTGTGAGCAAGGTTATTTGAAATACAATCATTAATACTAAAAATAGCATTAATCCACGAATGTTTTGGAAGGATAAGTTTTGGTGAGTATCGAGGTGAGTTTTCATATTGATTGGTTTGTATCTGAGGCTCTGCCAAAAGCGTTGCAGACCATTTTCAAAAAGATGATTAATTACGGAATCAATTTTTCCTTTAATCGTTTCGTTTATACTTTTTGAATAAAGAATAACAATCGCTGTTCCAAAGTATGTCTCGGTTCCAATATGCAGACGTAGATGCTTGTTTAACTTAGTCAAATGATCAAAAATATTACTATAATTGATCCAGATAATTTTGCCTTGGTAGAGCTCCAACCAATCAGGTTCTACGTTATTAATCAGATTTTTGAACACTTGTTTGAAACGAGAATCATCGTAAATCTCTAATAAGTGCCATGTTAAAGCCCCTTTATTCGAAATAACTGAGATGTTTGCCTCTTCAATCAATCTTACAAGATCATCTATTGAATCAATTTTATAAAAAGGATCGTGTAAAAGTTTTGACAAAATATTTGAGTTAAAATAGTTGCCGAAGAATGTAATGGGTTTAAGTGCGATACCGATTAATAACAAGTGTTTTATGCAACAGATTCTTGTAAAGTAACTACAATTTTGAGACAGCGATGACTTGAAATACACAAAAAACCTTTGATACAATCTTTTGAAAGTCGAACCATTTGTTTTCGTTTGCGTGAAGTATGTTATCGATGACTGCAATTGAAATGATAGTAAATATGATAGCAATCCATAAATCGATAGAAAATGTATTAACAAAATGAAAATAATTGCGATTCTTATTTTCAGAGATTCTTCCACTCATTATAGCGATAGGACTTCCATAGCCGAGAGGAGTCGATAGCTTTGCCAATTGAAATCTCTCCCAGGTTGCAGATAAAGTGCCAACCGCAACATCTGAATTATTTCTGACCAAGTCTCCAATTACACCCGTCCATCCGTCCTTAGGTGTTTCCCTTCCAATTAATTCGTTGTAATTAATATGAACAGACATTTTAAGAGCATTTATGATAGAATTTAAAACATTTATATGTTTTATACACTTTTCTGGCGCCTGGACTTTGCTCTGAATTGAAATTCTCAATTGAAATTCATTCTCGTCGAAACTGAAATTTTTCAATCCAGCACAAAGAATATTCATTTCGAGATTAATAGTTGAAAATATAATATATTTGCAAAGATTTAAACAAGATCATTTCAGTAAAGAATATAACATTGTAAAACATTTTAATCTAATTATCAATTCAATTTATTGAACATTAATGTCGTCACTGTGTTAGGTCCATTAGCTCTATATTGTTCTTGATAATATGTAAATGCATTTTTGATTTATATTATGCAAATTATATTCGATATAATTTATTAGTTCAAGAACATCTAGAATGATTTAAGTGATCTAAGTAGGTACATTATTTAATTGGATTACACTTTTCCATAATTCACTGATAATTTTAGTAATATTCTTTGTATTGAATTGGATTAAGGTCGTCACCATTAGCTTGACGCTTTTTGCATTTGCTTATTATTGAAAATATTAATTTGTTTGCCCAAGTGAATTTTATGACACGATTAAAACATATTATTAGTGAGTTTGAGTACAATTTAAATAGATTTCAATATAATAAATTCAATAGATGCAATTTATTGATTTTTCCAAGACAACCTTACAAAAAGAGCCATAAGATTCATCAATCAATCTCTATTCACCACTATTGTGAACAATCAATCAAGTTTGAGAATTGTAAGGATAATATGATGAAATAATAGTATTAAATAATGAAACCGTTTTCTTTTACAAATTAAATACTTATTATTTTAATAAGTTCATGATTAAACATGATCAGTTTGCCTGAACACTAAATATCTCATAAACGAATAGATAAGTGTAAATATTAGCAGATAATACAAAGTGGGTTCAAAACTTGCAGTACTGTCTTCTATTTTAATGTAATTTCTAGCGTCAGTCCAATTGTTTTCTTTTTCCGTTTGTGAGAAATTTAATTTATTTTATTTTTTATTTAGATCATTTAGTCTAGTTTTTATCTTAATTTATTTGTGTATACTCAATTTGCAAAAGAAAATTAGTCCATTATAGATTATTTGCAATTCATTTCCAAACAAAAACAAAATTATTTGTAAAACAAAATATAAACTTATTTTGGCAAATATTTTCCAAGTATAATTTCAAATAATATGAAAGTTAGTTGTGCAATACTAACTGAAACAAAAATAATCAATAATCCGCTCAAAGTTTCCAATGTTATTTGACAATGAATGTCCGGAGTGCTTGTTATTTGAATTGGACTTTCTTATAGAGAGAACCAAAAGTCTTGGAGACGGCATTCAAATAATACATTTATGATTAAATCAATTTTCACTTTAATTGTTTGGTTAATAAATTTTGAGTAAAGAATAACTAAAGAGATCCGAAGTATTGCTCTCTTCCAATATGGAGACCAAACCCGTGGTCTGCTCTGACCATATAATCAAATACATTAAACAGATATTCTTAAAGTTGACTGAACAAGATCAAAAGTAGAATTTTTCAATCCTGGACAACGAACTCGCTCCATTCCTTAAAAATAAAGAAAAATATAAACAAGCATTTATTATTATTATTTTTCAATTATAAATGTTTCAATGAATAATTTATTTTTGATATGGAACCTAATAAAATTGTTTTTCATTCAATTTGTTCATTTCAGTCATAAAACTATAATAACATTAAATTGATTGAAACTAATATTACGCTAAAGTAATCTATTAAGTAGTTATGATTGCCATTGTAATCTTGGAGAGTATTTCTTGAATGATTAAAAATAAATTGAATCTTAAAGTACATTACTTCAATTATCATTACACAGATTTCAAACAAAATAATACCTATAAAAATACAAATAAGATTTCTAATATTGCGCAAGCTTATTATGTTGAGCTGGTCGCCACCAGTGCTTAAGTAGAGGTCGAAATATGTTTTGTAACGCTTCACAATCCACAGATTCTTGAGTCCACTTTCTAGTAAAATATAGGCCACGGAATCGATTTTATTAATAATTGATTGATTTAAATATTTTGAATAGAAGGCTACCAATGATGCCCCAAAATAAGTGTCCTTGCTCATGTGAAGACCTAAATTCTTATTAGCTTTAATTTGACCGTCGATTACAGTACTGAATCCAATCCAAACTGCTTTTCCAGCTAAAATTTTTGGTAGATCATATGGTTTTGGATCTGGTTTAATTTTAGAAACTTTCTTAAAATAGTAATCACTGGAATTCTTTAGCAATAGCCAGGTCAATTTTTCTTCATCAGAGTATATGGTGATATTTCGCCATTCTATTAATTGTGCTAGATCACTAATCGAATCAATAGTAATGGTGGGATTATATACAAGATTTGATAAGACATTAGATTTGAAACATTGAATAATTAAATTACTAGAAGTGACACAAATGCTTACAAATAAGAGATGTTTTAAACAACAGATTCTTTTCAAATGTTTGAGATTTTGGGACAAAAACATTGTTAAGTATGAAAACAATTTTTTATATATTATATGAATTTTAATTGTATTTCTCTCATTCTTTTGTCTATCAATTAGAGAATCAATGAAAGCCATTAAAATAATTGACAAAATGATTGAAACCCAAATCAGTGGCAGAAAGCTATTAAAAACTGTATTCCGGTTCCTATTTTCGTATAATTTACCGCTCATTATAGCCAGAGGACAGCTATAACCAAACGGTGCGGACATTTTGACCAGTTCGAAACGCTGATGTGTTGCCGCAAAGGGACCCAAACCAATATCACTTCTATTGCCTATTATTTGACCGATCACTCCCGACCAACCTTTAGATGTGCTCTTCCCTATATCGTCATAAAATTGAAGGAGAAAGGGCATTTTTAGATAGGTGACGACTGAGTTGACAATATTGGCACCATAGAAGCAAGTAGCATTGACCAATCGATGTGCTGCTATTCTTAATATTACAGGTCCTGAAATATTAGACATGTTTTTTAAATGTGGACAAAGAATTAAATTCATGGTTCGAATATAAGTTAAATAATTATTAGGTGTAGACTAGTTCAATCTTTGAAAAACACTGGTTCAATACTGGCTGAATCAATTCTATTGAAATGTTATTACAAATATTTCAGAGAAAACAAGGTAATTTAAGATTTTTAAAAATATTATTATGATTTAATCAAGCAAATTGATTTAGTATATTATATAAGTAATCATTAAATGTAAAGCTAGATTTTAGGTGGAACATTTATAACATCAAGCAGATTAATCATGAGAATTCTCTAAATGTAAAAAGAGCATTTAAAATATTAATGTTTTTCTGTATAAATGCTTTAATAAAACAGAATTAGCTTTAGGTTCTGTTAAACAATTAAATTTAAGAGACAGACAACAGGCTATCGTCTTATTGTCTGTCTATTCAGTCAAATTAGGGTTTAATCTTAACGGCCATCCATTGATCCGTAATCTAACAGTTTGTCCCGCTTTCCCTGAATAGTTGAGATCACAAACAGACCCAATCGTTGAGTTAATTACCCCTTTTCACTAAACTTCACTAAAAGTCATTTGAAAGTGAAAACTGGGCCCAAATTATTTCTAACATCAATACTAAAACAGTTGGGGAACTACCACTTTAGGGATAGGAGATGGACCTGACTCGTCACTAAATGCTGGAACTAACAGCCAGTTTGACTACAATAACAATAAAAGAGACTAAAAATCAATATTAAGATTAAGAAATGTTTAAGATTTCAGAATCGGTTGGAAAGGGCGGAGGGGTTCAAACTGATACTTAACCCGTATCAGATGACCAGGTGCTCGCAGATCTTATTGCGAGTCACACTCCCACCAAACCCCGCCTCCGCCCTCACCTGAGAGCAACCGTCAACTGATTCAGAGACCAGCACAACAGCTCTCCTGCAAAAACCAACAGATGGACAGACCAAAGATGGAAACCAGAGATCAGACCTATAAAAACAATAGGGAAAAACAGGCGGACATCCATCAGAAAAGTAACGAAGAGACCGGTCGACAGCAGCTATCAGTTGGAACACCAGATATGTGTGGATGTGTTTGTAAAAGACAGGCGGCCATACACCAGATCCTGGTTCCAAACAAGGGCTCCACCTGCTTGTCCTAATCCATTGTGTAGTTATCGACTGACTGTGACCACAGACCCCATCATATCCGCCATCAACTGCTTCACTACTGTCTCCATCTTCGCTAATGTGGTCTCGATTTTTGACATCAAAGACAATAATTATAGAGTTATTGCTATAAAATGCGAAGATTATGAGCACCTCTCGAAGCAAATGAAACCCTCCACCAAATAAATAAAGTGATGGAAGTTGTGTTCAATTAATTTTTGTTTAGTATGCGAAATGTATTTTTAAATTTTAGTGCTAGGCCTAAGAAAGGTTTGTTTAAATTATACTATCAAGTCTATTTTCAGATAAATACAGATTTGATCTTGTTAATTTAGCTATGAATTTTACTTAAAGTGCTACACTCATCTTGTTATAATGAATTTTGCCTATTCAGGTCCTAGGCAAGTTTTCATCAATCATTTGATCAGGGGTAAAATCCATTTATTGTCTCTGAAGGCAGACATTTTCATCAAGAAAGGACTGCCGTCTCTGCCATTGTCTTCACTTCTATGGCACTTCTTAATGAGTTTAAGAATTTTTAACTTTTCAATTAAAACAAAAATTCCGTATTTTCAATAAAAACCCATTTTGGCCTTCAATTCAATTCTTTTCATGCTTTGTATTTTAGACAAATTAGAGTACGAAACGTTCTTTTAACCCAATTTCAAACCCACTTTAAAATACCTCGAAATTTAATATTATTGAAAATTAATTATTATTGTCTTCTTTAATAATTTGATGATTGGTTACTTTCAAATAAAAATACCGGTATTTTAAAAGCTATTTGTATAAAGTTTAATTTGAAAAGGATGAGCGCGAACTGGAAAACAATTTTATTGAAATCACCTAGCTTATTCAGGAAAGTGGTTTTTGGGTGGGCATGCTAAATAATTGAGTTGCCTAGATTTTTTTTAATCATTTATCAGCAAATCATTTATTCTTCATCTCATTAATTATAATTGTTTTGATTAATGAAAATCATATAATAATTGCTGACATTTCATACAATCAATGAATGTCTTTAAGTCTAATAAAATTCTCCATTAATTGGAGACTAGATTTGTTGGAAAATGTATTGTTTCTGTTCATCAGAAACACCCCATTTGTTGACCTCATCATTGAACTGTTTAATGGTTGCAAAGTTTCCCAAATATCCATTGATTCTGGCGGCAACGTGGGAATGGATCAATTGTTTGTCACTCAATCCAAGACTATTGATGAGACTCTTGTGTTTCCTTAGCATAAACTTTTGGTGGTAGTCCTCCGCCTCGTAGAACACTTCCATCTTCAATATCTTGGTTGCGATGGGTTTGGCGTACTTTTTCTGCATTTCGCGCATCGATTCCTCAGCCAATTGTTTCTGGCTTTGATTGTGATAGAAGATGGCCGACATATACTGTCTTTTATGGCAAGTTGTGGGCGAATGGTTGGCCCAAAACAGGTCTAAAAGTTTCTATCATTCAGATGTCAGTAAAGATCGGAAAAACTATAGTTTTAGACAAAACCTTATATGAGGTAACGCTGGGGTCAAACTGCAGTTCAAGAGTCTCTGTGTGATCACCTAGGTTATGATAAGTGGGATGAAGAGTGCTACCACCGGTATATCCGACTCGAGTCCGGATCACTAATCAAAAAAAAATTATATTTTTAGTGAAAATAATTTGACATTTAATGAGATAATACCGCCGTCGGCACAACCGAACTGAGCCTCTGGAAACCAGAATCAGGACAGGGCGAATGTGGCACTCTCGGTCACCCCCTTTGGCTCCCACAGTTTCATATCTTTATTTGAAATCTGCGCCTCAAACGTTCATTGGGTCAAACATTTCTGACTAGTACATTTTATATTAAACTTACATTAGTTGCTCTGAAAAAGCGAAACATTTTATTCACTTGGTTAGATATACAAGTTGATTCAACTTAGTCGAAGTTAATCCAGTTATTTTGTTTGCTAGTATTTATAGACAGATTTCAAATGACTTTCATTTTTTATACGCAAAATGAATGATTGCGTAAACGATTGCGTCAAAAATAGAGGACACTCTTGAAGACATGCGCCTATTGTGCTGATCGAGGACACCACCAAATTCCTGTTCCCTTTTAATAACCAATTGTTTGACTTAAAGTTTTCAACTTTCCATTTAATTATTTCAACGATGTCTGAAACCGAATGAATGAATATTACCTTGGTAATTCCAGTTCTGATTGCTTTGAACTGATATATTGTGTATTTCCGAGTTAGTCTAATAATTTGTCTATGTCATTTTGATTATTGAACAAAGTTTGTTGTAAATAAATTGGTAACCGAATAATAGTCTAAGTTGCAACAGGAGAAGGAGGTGTAGGCGTCGGCAGAATTAGTACAGGTGGCACCTGGCAAGTTCCTTGCACACAATCAAGGAGAGTTTCACTTGTCCGACAACATTTAGTCTGGTGCAACAGTTATCACCGCCGGGTAGACACTCTTCATCATTAATATCCTTTTGCATTTAGCAATAACGATACCCAATACCACCGCAGCCCCCACCGCAGCCCCCCATATAACCTGAAATGATTAGATTAGCTAAAACCATACAAATTGAAATCTGCGCAACATTTAGCAAGGCAAAGCTCGGGTATGTGCCCGACCACAACAATGAATTAAGACTTTTTCCAAAGTCCGATTGGGTTAACCAAAGTTGACCAATATTTAATGTCCATTACTTTAATAACAAAATAACAATTCAGTTGACTTTTTTCGAGTATAATTTCAAATAATGATTTCTTAGACTCAATTAAAGTTGTGCTCAAAATTAAAATCAAACCAATTATTGATTTTGAGGGCATTTTGTTTGAAAAATGCTCGGTTCAATCAAAATTGTATCAGGGCTAGGGTTGCCAGGTAACGAAATGAAAATCCAGGACAAGTTTTTAAAAATCAAGGACATCATCAGGCCAACTTGCATAAATCAATTTATTTTCCAGGACCAACCTATTTCTTAACAGTTTTAGTAGGTAAACTTTGACGAAATTGAACAAAAATTCAGGACTGTCCTGGAAAAAAGGACGATCTGGCAACCCTAGTTATATACCAATTATTTTTGGGTTTAGATTTTCGGTAAGTTCTAAATAACATTGGATAATAAATTACAGTTTTTTTCAAAGTGTTACTTTAAGTCTAGGCTGTGGTCCAAATTTTAGAATAACGGGTTCTAAAATAAATTTCTACTTTACTTATTGTCTTTTGTTAGAAAATGTAATAGATTTGAGAATCATTATCCAAACTTGATGTTACTTTGTTGTATCCAACTAATTTTTCTTGTCTCCTTAAAATAATTCAACTGCAGTCTAAATAGTAAGTGACTTATACCGACTGTAATAAAAATTTTAAACTAATTTGCTATTATTAATCAATTTTATATTTAGAATTGAAATATTTGCTTACTCATCAAAACTGTTACTATATGCATGAACCTTTTTGCTTAAACCTGGTGGGTGCGCATAAATGAGACTAATAATTTGGCCCCTGAATTGGGCCATTTGCACTGCTTAGCTTTAAGTTCATTATGAATGTGACTGTTTTATTCAGAGATGTGCCAGGTCCATGTTCTTAAATGACATTAGGGGATATAGCTGGGCGTTAATGACTCAATTTCAGGACAAAATCTAACAAACCAACTTACTGTATGATTAAATGACTATTATAAAAACTGTTTGTTGAAAAAACAAATAATATTTTAAAATAAAATTATAAAGAATAATTTTTAGTTTGGCGACATTGACGTTGTGGCAGATCGATCTTTGTGGCAGAGCTCTCTGTCCTGCAAAGGAATGCTAAAAACAAATAAATTAGCAAAAGTCTGGAAAATATTTATCTGAATACTGATATAAGAGACGTTTCACTCATTGCACTCAAAGCCTATCCAAAATCGGTTCTCGACCTAAAGTAGCCGAGTCTTGAGTCAGT
>JAQIWP010001746.1:0-13488 GCA_034695525.1 Euzetes globulus
ACTGGATTTCAATATTTTTAAAATCTTTTTCCTAGATATACAAAGATGCATTAATCTGGGCTAATAAAAAGTTCATGAAAAGTAATAACTTCACCAAAAACGAGAAAGTACTTGTTGAATTCGTCAGATGGCTGAAACAATTTGAATCAAACAATTATCTGAAATAAATTGTTTTCGTGTTTGAAAACTAGAAAATAATTTAGAAATCTATAAAATTAAACATTTAAAAAAGCATTTTATTTATAATTAGAATTCTTCTCACATTTTAAGCTTGAACTTAGTGCCAAGGTCTTCATATTTTTATGGCAGAGCATTTTAGCATTAATTTTACCCTTTTACTAAATGGCTAAAAATATTTCAAAGCAATATGATTGACATTAAATTTGAATTTTTTACTTAGTTTTATTCAAAACATTTAAGTGTGATTCAGACTAAACTAAACCGGATTATTGATTGGCAGAACATTTGAATTTAATGTTTCAACATTCCTATCTGAAAACTATTTTCAACTTTCAAAAATTCTCTGGAATTAGAGATTGTAAAAAGAAATTTTCTAAGAAAGTTTCTCAGAAATATTTCTTAGACTCAAATTATCGTTTCTTTTGTAAGAAATATTCAAATATAATTAAAAATTTAATAAATTTTAAACTTCAAATAAATAAATTGAATTATAAAAAGGTACTTTTAAATTAAAAAAAAGCAAAATAAAAATGAAATTGATATAAACAAAAGTATGGCGTCTCAGAAACATAAATAACTACAGTCCATTTCAAGTAACTGAGTTTGGTCAGAAAATTGTAATAAATTATAAACCACTTCTCCTATCTGTCCCAAATTTTTATGGTGTGCTAGGCATCCCAAAATACAAAAGATATGTGAAAATTATAACAATTGAGCAAAGGGTTAAATTGCTCGAGCGGTTCTTTAAGAAATTAGCCTAAAAAGTGGTTTCAAGTAATTGAGTTTGACTGCGCGCGACCATTGATTAGCATAGAAATTCTGTTTTCTTTTGATAAAACTTATGGGAAGCGGTAAAAGACTTTCAGATAACGAAAAGGGACAGATAGTGTCCTACCATTCCTCGGGAATGAGTGATACGAAAAAAATCTGGGACTATGGACCACTTCCAATGCACTATTTCCAACTTTTGAGAAATAAGAACGAATTATTGCAAATGAATGTTTTTGAAAACTGCTAAACATGAGCAAAGAATGCTGTGCCGATACGTTGTGACCAAAGGTTTGTCAAATGAAGACTCAAAATCAATAAATGGATATCAGGAGAGCAGTTCTACACTTTGGTGGGTGCTCTCAAAAAACGAAATTTTGAAATACTTAAAATTTAAAATGGGTCCAAAACTGACGTTAATTAATTTAATCTCAAACTCAATTACTTGAAACAGTTTTTTACTGTATGAGAATTGTTATTTTTCTCGCGCAAAGCTATTCTGTGCTCTGATCTCAATGGTTTTCATATATATATTACTTGTGACGATATAACCCTTTAAGCATTAAAGTTTTGTTCATTTATCACAAGCGGTTCCAATTCTTTGACCATTTTATATACCAAACTCATCGACTTGCAAAGCACTGTAACAATAAAATGATATGACTTTTGCTCACATAATAATTTGTTACACCTATTATCTTATCAGACAAAATGTTTTAAGCAAAAAAATAAGTAAAAGAAATAAGTAAAAGAAATATATAATAAATAATTATTGTGATTTTAAAATGTTTGAAAATCAATTTTAAAGATAATTTTAATTTTTTAATGAACTTTTTAATCAATGAATAGATTTTTATCAAAAGTTATTTAATTATATGGTACTTTCATTAGATATATTGTTAAACTGTAACATGCATTGAATACTATGGACCCCTCATTGAAGACAGTATGTATATGGACGTCCCATAGAAGAGAAAATTTCTCATTATTTTAGATTATTTTCCGAAATATTTCCCCTAAAAGAGATAATTTCTATTTATGCCATCTCTATCCGGAATTCATTGCCTATAGTTGGTTCAGGGAAGTATGGTTTGGTTTTAGTATTCTGCAGGATTACCCATGAAATTATGAAAACCAACTAAGACTAGGGAATTTAATCTAACCCTAATTATATTTTAAATTCGTTACAATCACTTTGCTGTAATGATTTAATATTCTAAGCAACAATAAAATGAAATTGACAAAAATAAATTATATGAACAAGTCAATATTTAAAAATAGTTTTGCTAGATAAGCCTGTTTAGTTTTCTTCAATATATCATTTTTGAACCATGCCAAATCTCTTACTCATTTCATTTGATACGCTATGTGTGAATATTCTATGTGTCAAGACTTTTGCGCATGCAATAATGCTCTTTTTGCTCGTTTTCAGTTTACTTGAGGAAACGAATCGAGTTCGATCAAATTGTCCGACAACCATTTTTTGACTTATCCATTAAAGGGTATGAAAAAATGTTTTTTAATTAATAAAAGCTTCGATCGGATTAAAGACTCAAAATATTCCGGAACATCTGAAGAAATTTTAGCAGTAATTAAAATTCAAATTAATTTATTTAAACAATTATTTTAATTCAATTCAGTTTTATTCGAGTAAATACAGTCAAATTTGAATACAATTTTTAGCAATTTGAGAATAAAATAGAAAGCAACTAATTGATTCTAGCTCTTTGAAGTCTAATGAAAAGCAAAACAAAAAATTAATTAATAATTAAAAATCATTTGACAGTATTTTAACGATTGAAATGATTTTAAAGTCGGGCTTTTTTCAGAGCTTCTTCAGCGTAATCGGCGAATTTTTTCGCCATGTCCTTGAAAGTTTCGAAAAGTTCCTTTCCTTCGGGTGTTTGTAGTTTACCCTTAAAATTGTCAAGCTCCTTTAGTACAGACTGGTTAATTTCAAGCAATTCCGATTCATCCTCTTTGAACATTTCCTTATTATTCTTGATCTTTTCCAATAATGTATTAAAGGTGTTTGAATCATCCTTGAAGAAGTTTTTCAATTCATCCTGAGACAGACGTTCTCCTTTGGTTCCGGTTCCAGTCACTTGGTTGAGGGCACTTTCTAGTTCGTTACCAAAGAGAATGTCAAGTCGTTCCCAAAATGACTTTGCCAGAACACCCAATTCAGTGTGGGTCTCAATAGCCTTTTTTTCATTCCTAAGTGCCTTGGTTAACACCAATGCGTTTTCCAAACCTTTAATCAATACATCTTTGTTAGTTTTACCCAGTTTTTCAACAACTGATTCTAATTGATCCAGCAAATGAGTAGTCATATCGACCCCAATCTGTGCCAATTTTTCGCCCTCCGTCTCTCGTTCTATAAAATTAAACAAAATTTTCAAAACTCTCTTTAAAAGGTTATATTAGACAAAACTTGTCAGAGCCTCGACACCAAACCATTGGACAGTCAGTGCAATGCAGACACACAACAGACCGATAATTGCAATGTTTTTCATTATTTCGTCCGACAATAATTACACCTAGTCACATTTTAGAGGATGAATTAAAACAAGTATGTAATCGGAGTTTCGTTAAATTAATTTTCTGTTTCAATACTATTTAATATTAAGTAGTATTGAAACAGAGTATTAAAATTAATTTAACGATACTTTGCATTACATACTTGTTTTAATTGATCCTTCAAAGTGTGAATAAGGGCTCTATTTATACCTATTTTCACTCCACTATTGCCCATACATTTATGTCAGGAACGCCTCATCCAAGCCTATGATTGACATTACATCTGAAAACTATTTTTATATGTTGACTAGTTCTTTTAATTTATTTTTGCCTATTTCATTTTATTGTTGTTTGGAATATTAAATCATTACATTAAAGTGAATATAACGAATGTAAAGTAAGTCTTATATTCAGGGTAAGACCAAATTCCCTTGCCCTAGTTGGATTTCCGCATTACACCCCCTTTCCAAAAATAAGCCTGCAGAAAACCAAAACTAAAACCAACTTTTGTGAGCCCACTTTAGTCATTGAATTCCAGAGAATTGTTGATAGTTGAAAATAGTTTTCAGATAGGAATGTTGAAACAATAAATTCAAATGTTCTGTCAATCAATAATCCGGTTTAGTTTAGTCCAGAAGTGGCCAATAGGGGCTGTATTTAATTTTCCACATAAACTGAAAACACCCCTTACTCCCCCTCCCAAGGCTTCGGCGAGGGAAGCGAGCTGGCCATATTTTGGGCAAATTTGGGATTTTTTGGTACTGTCGACCAAAAATCAGACATTTTTGAAAATGGCGGCCGGAAAATCCGCTATTTTGTGCTTTATTTGAAGGAACTAAGCCTTTAAATTTGCAGGAGGCTATTATAGTCTTATAAGGTAAATTTGGGCACCGGAAATAAGTACATTTTAGAAGAAAATGACCTTTACCGGCAATATTTCCGTCCGCCATTTTACCATTCCCCATACACCCCACCAGGAGGCAATATACCCCATCCCGCATACCCCTCCCCTGAAAACATTTTCATTGGCCACCTCTGGTTTAGTCTGAATGACACTTTCAAGTAACAAATGTTATGATTCATAAGTTATGAATAAAATTAAGTAAAAAATTCAAATTTAATGTCAATCATTTTGTTTTGGAATATTCTTTGCCATTTAGTCCAAACGAGATTTCTAATAATGAATAAACATTTTCAATTATCAAAAGTATAAATATTTAAGCAAGCAATTCTGATAAGTTTGAGGACTCATAAATTTCAACATTTTCCAGAAACTTCAAGAATGACCCTTGGCCGCTTAACATACTAAAAGATTTGAAAGTGTTGCCATAAAGTCGACAACATTGTCAATGTTTCACCAGGGCTTGAATCAGTCCATCACCAGCTTTTTAGAAGTTGCTGACCAGTCCTTCATTGCTGTCAGTCTTTTCCTACTTATTTAAACAGTCGTTGCAAACACTTCTAATTCAATAAATTCTTTTGTCATTTAATCGTCGATTCTATCGATAACTGACCGAAAACTCAGAAATTATCGATAGCTTAAAGTCCTGGTCGTCCCTCCATTACATTGATTTACAGACAAAACAAATTACAGTGACTCTAACCTAAACCGTTAGGGATCAATAAAGACTTATTTAGTAGATGATCTTGATTAAATACTAAAAATGTTCTTATTAATTGCTATTGATTTCTCTTCCATAGCTAATAAGAATTTCGAAAATGTTCTTGCCACAATACAGAGGTAGTAGGACCAGTTTAATTAAACCCTATAGCTCGACTTCTTTGACAAGGTATTTCACCAGATGAATTTAATTAATTCAAAAGTGTATCAAAAATTTTCATATTTGTGTCGTTAAATTTCCCAGACCAAAAACACCAGAATTTATTAAACTATCAATTTTATCCTTCACAGATTTCATCTAAAATTAATAAATTAATCAAGCTGATGTAGACAGATGCGATTGTTGAAAAAATAATTAATCAATTTATATATTTTATTAATAATATTGTATTGACATTTTCAGAAGTGCAAATTAT
Organism: Euzetes globulus; assembly: GCA_034695525.1. Lineage (NCBI taxonomy): Eukaryota > Metazoa > Arthropoda > Arachnida > Sarcoptiformes > Euzetidae > Euzetes > Euzetes globulus. The sequence continues at coordinate 5,506 of JAQIWP010001746.1, forward strand.
ATTTTCTATTTGCAATTAAAATACCATTATGACATTGTGTAATAGGATAGGTACTTTCTAAATAATCTAGATTGTTTTGTTACCTTGCTATTGAAGGACAATAGTGGTCAATGCCCTTTGTCTCCTGTTCCCAATCCCTGCTTACCTGACTCTAGACCTGACTCCATTCATTGACCCCATTAATCCCCACTATTCTAATCCCTATAAAACCCAATCCGTTAATCCCCTTCAGTCAGTTCTACACTAACCTTACAACTGTACACTTCATTGTGAAAAAAGGAATATTTTGAATAAAATCAGTTTTTGAATCATTTTCGGCTACATTTTTGGCGCAGTCGGTAGGATCCCATATCCTAACAGCCCTCTACCTCCAACCCACGTCGAAAGCAATAGTCCTCGTCTCCCAGAACATCACCGGACTTGAACCGAACCGACGCTGCGTTCAGGTCATTCACAAGTTTCCTGCGAAGTTGATGAGGCGAACCTCAGGTTCCAGGAAACGCAAAGACAGCGACAGAGACAAGAACCAACAGAGTTCATCCGCAAACGACAACCTGCCAGTGCAGGCTCAGTGCTGGATTTGCCGCCGAAGAGGGATCGTAGCCTTTCAGTCACAGGAACTGCCCTTACAAGTCGGACCGCTATTGGAGGACAAGAAGTCGGTCAAAGTAGACCATTAAGAAGCCCAGCCATTCATCTCAGATCCGGCAAAAGGATCACAATCGCTATGTCCACCTCAAGGGGCACGGCCCCAGAGACAACCTCTTCGTCTCCAAATAAGGCCACATTAGCCAAATACTCCGGCAAATCTTCGACCATTAAAGTAGAGCTTTGGCTCAACCTTTTCGAAGTCGAAACCCTTAACAAAAGCGACGAAGAACGCAGTACAGCGCTAATGCGGTATCTGAGCGACGATGCTTTAAACTTCTACGCATCAGACATTGCGCCGAAGATGGACACTATAAGTTGGCTCGAAGCCCGACAGTTTATGACAGCCCGATTCGGTATTGCAGTCCGCCATCCGTTGGTGGAAGCAACCAAACGCCATCTTCGGTACTCAGAGTCAGTCCAGGAGTATTATGAAGACAAGCTTAGACTCCTCCGCCTCGCCGAAATGGATGATGAGGCCATTCTCGCAATGCTGATAGACGGCATCCCAGCGGCATACAGGAACCACTTGTCCTGTTGTCCCGCCTCTGTGCCAGTGGAATGGCTAAAGCACGCCCTTCGCCTTGAGGCTAATCTCCGTTCACGCGGGCAGGAAAGTTATCGGACGAAATCCACTGGTGGTGCAACCGGGTTCTTGGCAGAATCAACCTATCGTCGCCAGCAACACAAGGGCGGAAACCAAAAACCAAGCACTCCGTGTCGTTTCTGCCAGGGAACAGGAGAAACAGTGTTTCACTGGCACAGAGAGTGCCAGCGCCGCAAAATAACTAAAACAGCAATGGCGATAGCGGAAGAACCGGGATTTGTTAGCGCTGCTGCCCTACAAAAACCCCAAAATCTGCTCAACATTGAATGTAAAGTCAATGGAGTAACGTCTAGAGCCGTAATCGACACGGGTAGCACGATAACCATCATCTCAAAGAGAATGGCCGACGCTCTACACCTCAAAACGGACAGCAGAAAAGCAGTCGACATCATCCAAGTCGATGGCAAAACAAGAAGTAAAGGGACCGCTCCTCTGATATTGACAATCAGCCACAAAACAAAGGAAATTGCCGGTCACGTTGTTCCCAACTTCCCTTTCAATCTCCTACTTGGTTTGGACGCTGGCCACCTCTTCGGCATTCAGGTCAACCTGAAGAGCAAGCAGGTGTTTCAGACTTCCAAAGATGGAGGACTTAAGCTCTGTCTTGCAGCGACACACCAAAACAAACTTGAAACCCTGGTTAGCGAAAACTCGGATATCTTTGCGCGCGAAGACAAAGATGTAGGCCGCGTTTCATCACTGCAGCACACAATTCGCCTTCTGGACACAAACCATCCGCCGATCGCTCTTCGACACTATCGGCACTCCCAGGCAGACCAATCTGAAATCCGACGGCAAGTGGCGGACCTTAAATTCAAAGGGCTTATTTGGGACTCGTCATCTCCCTGGTCATTTCCAGTCACATTGGCGCCCAAAAAAGATGGCAGCAAACGGCTTTGCGTTGACTACCGCTGGCTCAAAGCTATCACTCACTTGGAGAGGGAACCTATACCTCTCATACAAGATGTCATAGACCGCCTTCGCCAACGTCAAATTTTCTCTACTATTGACGTCGCCTAGGGATTCTGGCACATTCCACTATCCAAAGACTCAATAGAAAAATCCGCTTTTGTCACCGCCGACGGCCATTTTGAATGGCTCGTCACCCCCTTTGGCCTGAAAGGATTACCTATGTCTTTCCAGCGTGCCATTCGGCTAGCGCTGGGAGATCTGATTGGCAACGGCGTCGACCCATGCATGGATGACATCATCGTCGCGACAGAAGATCTCCCAACACATCTTCAACTATTGCAAGAAGTCTTTAAACGGCTTCGTGAACATCATTTCCGTCTAAGAGAGGCCAAGTGCCACTTCGGGCAGACCAAGATTGAATACTTGGGCTTTGTCATAACCGGCGGAACTGTCGCACCATCCCCTAGGAAAACGGCATCTTTTGCCCATTTTCCGACCCCTACTGACGTGAAAGGAGTCCAGAGGTTCCATGGATTGGCGAATTACTATCGCCAGTTCATCCCCAAATTCAGCCAGATTGCCGCCCCTCTGACTATTCTCACACGAAAGGACACTCCTTTCCATTGGGTAAAACAGCAACAGACGGGGTTTGAAGAGCTGAAGAAAGCACTGAGATCCGAACCGATTTTGGTCATATTCGACCCAAAGCGGCCATCTGTCATTCAAACTGATGGCTCAAAAGTTGGGATCGGAGCAATCCTCATGCAGCCGGACGAAACTTCTAAACAACACGTCGTGGCATATTACAGCCGGCATCTCAACAACCACGAAGCCAACTACACTACATCAGAAATTGAATGTCTGGCCGTGGTAGAAGCCGTGGAACATTTCCACGTCTATCTTTACGGGCCGGACACTTTCGACATTATAACCGACCATTCGGCTTTACAGTGGCTCTTCGCCATCAAAAACCCTACCGGGGGTCTCTATCGCTGGTCGGTAAGGCTTTCTGTATACAATTACAGAATTCGCCACCGACCAGGTGTCACCAACCAGGCGGCCGACGCCTTATCCAGAGCACCTGTAGTGATGTTTTTGGACACAAATCTGCTTCGTAACCATCAGTCGGAGCTGGATTTTGAGAACATCAGGAATGGTATGGTACGCGACGGTCTGGTCACCATAAAAAAAAGGGTGTTTTCCGCACCGTTGTCCCGCAATCACTTCGGTCTCAGGTTCTTCATCACTACCATGAAGAACATGGACATCCTGGAAGCGAAAAGGTTGGCCAACTCATCCTGCAGTTATATTGGTGGCCAACCGCCCGAGACGACATCGCACGACATGTACGAACATGCCGGCCTTTCCAACTGGTCAAGGTTCGTAATAAGTCGAAGTTAGGGCTTCTTCAACCAATACCCACTCCATCCATCCCAATGGAAATCTGGTCCTTGGACACGATGGTCATGGGTACAGCAGCAGACAATACTCGTGCTAAATACATCCAAGTGTTTGTGGATCACCACTCACGATATGTATGGGCATTCTCCACGCCGAAGAATACAGCCGCCACTATATCTACTTTGGCAACGCAGCTCTACCGCATCATTGGTTTGCCGCGTGTCCTTATAACCGATAAGGCTTTAAATTTCAAAGCCAAAGAACTCAAACGGAATTTGGCTGACAAGCAGGTTGAGCCCAGATTTGTGAGCCCTTACCACCCACAGGCCAATGGCTTAGTTGAGAAAGCGAATCACACCATAATGAATGGCATTCCGCTCGCTATGATCGACCAACCAACAAGGAAGTGGTTAACTCTTTTGGATCCGGTAGTGGCGAACTACAACCGGACCCCCCACTCAGCCACTGGGTTTAGCCCGCCATTCCTACATTTCGGCCTCCCTTTACCGCCAAACGTCTCATCGGTCGAAGAGGCCAGAAGGCATGCCGCCGCTAGATCCGACGAGACGAAAGCGCAGAGAAAAGCCGAATTCGACGCAAAACATCAAACGTCCAATCTTTTGGTCGGTGATTTGGTTGTCAGACGTCTTGCCTCAAATCATCCGACAAAAACGAAGACCATGCCGGCCAACACTGGACCATTCCGTGTAACACGAATATTGGGTTTGGAGACTTACGAACTTGAACCAGCAGACGATACTTCCCACGGATTGACCACAACTGCCCACGCTTCCCAGCTAACCCCGTTTCATCCCCGGACTGAAACTTCTGATTCGGGGGAGTGAAGGACATTAGTGGTCAATGACCTTTGTCTTCTGTTCCCAATCCCTGCTTACCTGACTCTAGACCTGACTCCATTCATTGACCCCATTAAATCCCCACTATTCTAATCCCTATAAAACCCAATCCGTTAATCCCCTTCAGTCAGTTCTACACTAACCTTACAATTGTACACTTCATTGTGAGAAAGTAATATTTTAAATAAAATCAGTTTTTTGGATTATTTTCGGCTAAATTTTTGGCGCAGTCGGCAGGATCCCAAATCCTAACATAGCCCTCTTCCTCCAGCCCACGTCGGAAGCAATAGTCTTTTTCTCCCAGAACATCACCGGACTTGAACCAAACCAACGCCGCGTTCAGGTCATTCACTAGTTTCCTGCGAAGTTGATGAGGCGAACCTCAGGTTCCAGGAAACGCAAAGACAGCGACAGAGACAAGAACCAACCGAGTTCATCAGCAAACGACAACCTGCCAGTGCAAGCTCAGTGCTGGATTTGCCGCCGGAGAGGGATCGTAGCCTTTCACAGTCACAGTAACTGCCCTTACAAGTCGGACCGCTATTGGAGGACAAGAAGTCGGTCAAAGTAGACCTTAAGAAGCCCAGCCATTTATCTCAGATCCGGCAAAAGGATCACAACCGCTGTGTCCACCTCAACGGGCACGGCCACAGAGACAATTTCTTCGTCTCCAAATAAAGCCACATTAGCCAAATACTCCGGCAAATCTTCGACCATCAAAGTGGAGCTATGGCTCAACCTTTTCGAAGTCGAAACCCAGGGAGAAGCGACGAAGCACGCAATACAGCGCTAATGCGGTATCTGAGCGAAGATGCCTTAAACTTCTACGCATCAGATATTGCGCCAAAGATGGATACCATAAGTTGGTTCGAAGCCCGAAAGTTTATGACAGCCCGATTCGGTATTGCAGTCCGCCATCCATTGGTGGAAGCAACAAAACACCATCTTCGGTACTCAGAGTCAGTCCAGGAGTATTATGAGGACAAGCTTAGACTCCTCCGCCTCGCCGAAATGGATGATGAGGCCATTCTCGCAATGCTGACAGACGGCATTCCGACGGCATACAGGAACCACTTATCCTGTTGTCCCGCTTCTGTGCCAGTGGAATTGGTAAAACACGCCCTTCGCCTTGAAGCTAACCTCCGCTTACGCGGGCAGGAAAGTTATCGGACGAAATCAGCTAGTGTTGCAACCGGTTTTTTGGCAGAACCAAACGATCGTCGCCAGCAACAAAAGGCCGGAAACCAAAAACCAAGCACACCGTGTCGTTTCTGCCAGGCGGCAGGAGAAACAGTGTTTCACTGGCACAGAGAGTGCCAGCGCCGCAAAACAACCAAAACGGCAATGGCGATAGCTGAGGAACCGGCATTTGTTAGCGCTGCTGCCCTCCGAAACCCCCAAAATCTGCTCAACATTGAATGTAAAGTCAATGGAGTAACGTCTAGAGCCGTAATCGACACGGGTAGCACGATAACCATCATCTCAAAGAGAATGGCCGACGCTCTACACCTCAAAACGGACAGCAGGAAAGCAGTCGACATCATCCAAGTCGATGGCAAAACGAGAAGCAAAGGGACCGCCCCTCTTCTATTAACAATCAGCCATAAAACAAGGGAAATTGCCGGGCATGTTGTTCCTAACTTCCCTTTCAATCTCCTACTTGGTTTAGACGCTGGCCACCTCTTTGGCATTCAGGTCAACCTGAAGAGCAAGCAGGTGTTTCAGACTTCCAATGATGGAGGACTACAGCTCTGTCTTGCAGCGACACACCAAAACAAACTTGAAACCCTTGTCAGCGAAAACTCGGATATCTTTGCGCGCGAAGACAAAGATGTAGGCCGCGTTTCATCATTGCAGCACACAATTCGCCAACTGGACACAAACCATCCGCCGATCGCTCTGCGGCACTATCGGCACTCCCAGGCAGACCAATCTGAAATCCGACGGCAAGTGGCAGACCTTAAGATCAAAGGGCTTATTCGAGACTCGTCATCACCTTGGTCATTTCCAGTCACATTGGCTCCCAAAAAAGATGGCGGCAAACGGCTTTGCGTGGACTACCGCTGGCTCAACGCTATCACTCATACAAGATGTCATAGACCGCCTCCGGCAACGTCGAATTTTCTCTACCATTGACGTCGCCTGGGGATTTTGGCACATTCCACTATCCAAGGATTCAATAGAGAAATCCGCTTTCGTCACCGCCGACGGCCATTTTGAATGGCTCGTCACCCCTTTTGGTCTGAAAGGATCACCTGTCTTTTCAGCGTGCCATTCGGCTAGCGCTGGGAGACCTGATTGGCAACGGCGTCGACCCGTACATGGACGACATCATCGTCGCGACAGAAGATCTCCCAACACATCTTCGACTTCTACAGGAAGTATTCAAACGGCTTCGCGAACATCATTTCCGTCTAAGAGAGGCGAAGTGCCACTTCGGGCAGACCCAGACTTGGGCTTCATCATAACCGGGGGAACCGTCGCACCATCCCCTAGGAAAACGGCATCCGTTGCCCATTTTCCGACTCCTACTGACGTCAAAGGAGTCCAGCGGTTCCATGGATTGGCAAATTACTATCGCCAGTTCATCCCCAAATTCAGCCAGATCGCAGCACATCTGACTGTTCTCACCCGAAAGGACACTCCTTTTCATTGGGGAAAACAGCAACAGGCGGCGTTTGAAGAGCTGAAGAAAGCACTGACCTCCGAACCGATTTTGGTCATATTCGACCCAAAACGGCCATCTGTCATTCAAACGGATGGGTCAAAAGTTGGGATCGGAGCAATTCTCATGCAGCCGGACGACACTTCCAAACAGCACGTCGTGGCTTATTACAGCCGGCATCTCAACAACAACGAAGCCAACTACACTACATCAGAAATTGAATGTCTGGCTGTGGTCGAAGCCGTGGAGCACTTCCACGTCTATCTCTACAGGCCGGACACTTTCGACATAACCGACCATTCTGCTCTACAGTGGCTCTTTGCCATCAAAAACCCTACCGGACGTCTCTATCGCTGGTCGGTGAGGCTTTCTGTATACAATTACAGAATTCGCCACCGACCAGGTGTCACCAACCAGGCGGCCGACGCCTTATCCAGGGCACCTGTAGTGATGTTTTTGGACACAAATCTTCTTCGTAACCATCAGTCTGAGCTGGATTTAGAGAACATCAGGAATGGCATATTACGCGACCGTCTGGTCACCATAAAGAGAAAGGGTGTTTTCCGCACCGTTGTCCCGAAATCACTTCGGTCTCAGGTTCTTCACCACTACCATGAAGAACATGGGCATCCTGGAAGCGAGAAAGTTGGCCAACTCATCCTGCAACTATACTGGTTTCCAAACGCCCGAGACGACATCGCGCGACATGTACGAACATGCAGGCCTTGCCAACTGGTCAAGGTTCGTAATAGGTCGAAGTTAGGGCTTCTTCAACCAATACCCACTCCATCCATCCCAATGGAAATATGGTCCCTAGACACGATGGTCATGGGTACAGCAGCAGACAATACTCGTGCTAAATACATCCAAGTGTTTGTGGATCACCACTCACG
>JAQIWP010001747.1:0-13488 GCA_034695525.1 Euzetes globulus
CTCTCTCTCTCTCCCTCTCTCTCTCTCTCTCTCAAATCAAAACCATTAGAAAAGTAAAAAATTGGGTTATAAATTGGGTTATGATTTGAGCGATAAATAAACAAAATATTAGTTGAAAAAGATATTAAATTGAGTGAAGGATTACTTTCGTTTGTTTACATTATATTAGAAATAAATTAGAAGTTTACTAAAAGTACATTAAATTGATCTCAAGATATGATTCATTTTTTATTATTTTATTTTGTACAGGTCTTTATATCCATTAAATTTGGTAAATAATATCTTTGATAAATCAACTTCCTATTTTAGAAACATGATAAAAAATAGCCTCAAATATAATGAAATGAATCTTAAAATAGTGATCACTATTTCGTTATAATTTGATGGTTGAGTTCAGTCAAGTATTTGACTTTACATAATATAAGTGTTAGTAAAAGTAATTTCAATTCTTGTTGACAAAGATCTCTATCTATTACTCAATTCGTTTCTTTAACCGCTTTTCTTTCACGAAATTCAATACAATTGGATGTAATATCAATTGAGATGGTCAGCAGGCGATCCACAGATTATTATATGACACGACATCGTCAGTCTTTTCAAAGATTTCATTTTATTCTTGAATCACAATTGAATCATATCTCAAGAGTTATACTTAGCTCTGGTATTCATTTTTTTATCTACTTTTTTATTGTTCAAACCTGAGGTAAAAAGTCTGTTGAATAAATTTTGGGGCGAAATGGGAGCAAAGCTTTGCAGTCGTTTTAATATCGGCCCTAAAATAGAGCCAAATCGTGTAAACACCGAACAATTGCCGCCATTATTTAAAAGATTGGACAGAATTGCTTCGCGAAAAGACTCACAATTGGATCACACAAAGAGTTGGGTCGATCAGAGCCGACAGCATTTCAGAGAAGAACTGGATTGTTCTCTTTGCACAGACCACAAAACTGATGGCAAGAGAGGTGTCACACCAAAGGCCTGGATGCAAGAATGTCATCAAGTGACTGATAAGACTATTGAAGAGGAAGAAGAAGTAGAAGAATCAATCAAAGGAACGATATATCCTTCATCTGAGAACAAGACCAACGAAAAAATAAAAAAAACTGATATCAAATCAAATAATATTTCAAAAGAAAGATTAAGTCGAATGAAGAGCGATGTCAGTGCCATAAACCGTGGAACAGATCCTAATTTGATGATTGAAAGATCGGAAAATGATTACGAAAACGAATGCTTTGTAGTGGAAAACCGATCGATAAGTCCTTTCGGAAAACCTTTGGATTCAAGTTTGGAATCGATTTGTGGCTCTAATGATGAGACAAATTTTGCAGAAAATAATACTTCTTTTGAAAGTTGCAATCAATTTAGTCTTCAAACAGAAATACATTACTCTTTGAGTGAATGCAACGAATCGGCCAATAATATAATAAAAAACTTTTCGGCAAATTTAATGCTAAATAGTCACCAATTGTCGAAAAATTTGGGCGAAAAATGTAGTTTTTGTGACTTTGTGACCAATGGGTGTCACCAACGCTGGAATGAACTGGACTCAGATGTGGTCAAACTAATGGAAACTGTCGACAAACTTAGTGCTCTCTTGACTCAGAAGGAATTGTCACTAAATAAAGACTTTAAAGATTTAGTCCAACATAACGACCAAAATGAAAGGAAACTCAAAGAAAAAATAATAGAATTGCGTAATAAAAAAAGGATTGGGATGTCCTTACATAAAATCGGTAAAGAAAAAAGATTAATGGTATTCAAAGACGGAAAAAATACCTATCAAATCGAAAGTAAGTGTCATTTCTTTACAAATAATTATTCGTTATTAGTTTCTTCACTCAATTCTCTCATTTCTGGTCTTTTTATTTCACATAATTCATTGAATTGTTTCTCAGAGAATTGATTCTCGTACAGGTAAAACACCTTGAACATTTGATTCCGTTTGTTAAAAGGGTTAAAAATAGACTCTGAAAGATGTTTCAAACAAATGTGAAACATGTTCTTGGTAATTTAGACGTGTCTTTGCAAGATACTTGATATTGATTTGAAATGATTGAAAAGTATACCACTGTTTGTAATTAATTTTTTCATAATAAGATGTATAACCAGTGCTAAAAAAAGAGATAAAATCCAAGAAATAATAAAAAGAAATCAAAAAATCATGTTTTTATTGATTCTCAAAAAAGATAAAAGAAATTAGAGATGATCTTATTTAAATTAGTGATTCCTGGTCATAGCTCCCGATCACTCTAGATATTTGTATGTAAAGGAAGTATTCTTTCGGGGATTAGACTCATAGAAGTCTCTTAACTCAAAATGTTAATAAACTCAACGTTTCAATGCTCTTAATCAGTAATAAACTGATACACTTTGTAGTTTGTGGTACACTTTGTCACTCAGTTGAACAGTGATGGTCATTCATTATTTAGTGTGTATACCAGGGGGTTAAATGGTGAAAATGCTTTCCTGCTATAAAAATATCTAGAGAAATCGGGAACCTTTGATCCTGGTGATATTGAAAATATTGGTGATAGTGAAAAAATATACTAGAGAAGATAAAAATGCTCCTTTAAATAGATAATAATACAGTGATGAGGCCCGAAAGACAATGATTAGATTTTAAGGTAATTACACATACAATAGAAATCGTTTCAAAAGGATAGGAACGCTGCGCCAGGCCATTGTTTGCATCTAAAAACTAATATTAAAATATTAAAGTATGCCTGTGAAAAGTCCAAGGTTAGGTGCTTTAAAGTCGGAGTACAAAAAGTTGAAGAAAAGCCAAGTCCTATGGGTTCACCTCGATTAAAGGCTTTTAACAGAACTTCTGATGCTTCTACTTTAAAGTACCTAACCTTGGACTTTGTCCATGCATATATTAAAGGATTTTAGTGTGGGTAACATTTTTATTTCATCAGTAAAAAAAGCCAAGATATAAAACATATAGGAATTGATAGCCAATAATTTACCTTTATCAATGATATTTGTAAACATTATTTGAAAAAATACGAAAAAAACAATTGGATTTTTGCATTTAAATTTTCCAGTCAGTGAATTACTTGAAAATTTTTTTTCCAAAAGTTTTTGCAAATATCATTGAATAGGTAAATTGATATTGCTATTTTTAATTAAATTATAGAAGCGCAAACTTTAAAAAACTACTTTATTTTAGTGTGCTCATTTACAAGGAAATTACGAAGAAAGTTTATTTAATTTAAATTATTCAAAAACCAATTAATAATTTAGGCATAAAATAAACGTATATTTGGTTAAAACTAGCAGAAATAAGAGTTTATTTTTTGCTCTTGTTCACAAAATAATACAGTCAACTACCATTATAATGAAGTTGATTGGTTTCGAGTTTTAGTTAATTATAATGATAGGTTCATTATAATGAAAGTCTAAGGAAAAATTCACTTATACATCAAATTAATCAAAAAATCTGTAGTAAATGTTTCAGAATTAATAGAATCCTCAATATTATCAACTTTTTTGCATTCAATTAATCTCCAAATAAGTTTATTTAGATTTGAAAGAAAAATATCTGTAAATTGTGAATGGAATCCAAGGCTTGAAATCTACTTATTATTAAGTTGTCTTTTCTGTTTATAAAATTTCGGAAATATTAATCTATTCTTTATAATTTATTTCTTTGACTAATTTAGTTTGAGACGATGCCTTAGTTCGTCACTTTTATAATTTCAAAAATTATTTTACTTAACTTCATTATAACAGTAGTTCATAACATAGGTTTCTATAATTTTGGTTTCAAGACTTACTTAATTATAACGATTACTTAATTATAACAGTAGTTAATTATAATGGTAGTTGACTGTAATTTTAATTATCAATATAGTGATTGGCTTCCAATCCTTGTTTAAGTTGCTAAATGTACTCAATCATTATTGAATTATTTATTGCCCTTAAGTCGAAATTCTTATTAAATATTTTGGAGCTAGATCATCACCAACTCCAAGCATATGTTAAATAAAGACAAATATTACTCTCAAACTTTCGTTTTATTTTCAATCAAAAATTCCGATCAAAAAATATCATTCAAATATACATCAGATTTCAGTACAAATTCTGTATTCAATTTGAATAATCGTACGAAAAGTAAAACAATTCAAAGACCACTCATTAATCCTTCGATTAATTCTTACGTTAGTAAACAAATTATGAAACATCTCTTAATCTAAACATTTTTGACATCTTTTATGACAACTTCTGTTCATTTCTTATGCGAATCGGATGGAAGTTATTTATAAAGTGAATAAATCTTATGATTTATGAAAACGATTCAAAACATTTCGCCTTTCAATCGTTTTTGTACTAATTATAATAGATTTTAGCTCTCATTTGTAAACTTATTATTCACATAACGCTTAATATAAAGATTTTTCATAGATTTCAACGTTATTTCCATTGCGAACGACTCTTAAATGTAATCAAATGTTATGTGCAATCAAATGAAATACAATATTGTTTTAGGAATCGCTCGGAATTTGGTTTTTCAATATTCTCTGATATTTAATAATTTTTATGTTGTTTTTGAAAAATGATTTCTAGAATTTCGACGAAAATGTTTTTCAGTGCTTTTCAATTACAACATAAGAATTACGAAATATTTACAAATTGTGTTCAGTTTATATAATATGGTATTTGAGTCAACATTCTATAGTTTTTTATATAAACTTATTCTGATTTTTAGGACATTCCGTAACTTCTAATTAAATCATTAGATTTTAGGGAACTCTCAATCAAACACTCGAAAGTGTTTTACACATATTTTGAAAATTTTGTTATATAATTATTTTGTTTGTTGTATTGAATATTCTTATTTACAAAATGAATGTTTGAAATGAGTTTTAATGGGGTTTTATGGCACAGAAGAGAATGTATGACACATTACATGAATGATATATCGGAGGGAAAATAATTTTGACAAAAAACTAACAAAAGAATCGTATAATACATTGAATGAGAAAATGTTTCTCTTCTTCTTTTTTTGGTTTTACTGACAATTTTGGAAAAAATACGAAATATTTTGATAAAAGACTTGAAGGAAATGACAACAAATTAAAAATTATGAAAAATATAGAAATGAGTTATAATTACAAATCAGAGAAAAGAAATAGAATTAGAATCAGTTAAAAAAATTCTAATGAATATCACTGTTTAAACAATTAACTCATACGATAGGCACGAATTTTATCAATTTGTAAGAATTTTTTTTGTTATTTTCTTGTTTTTTTTCAGTGGAATTGTATTATTCAATAGTTTTTTTTCAGAATTTTGATAATTTATATGTTTTTCAGTTTTATGAGAAAGTGTTGTCTTTTGAATAATAATTTAGTTTTAGTGCAAAATCATTAGAAAAGGTTAATGTTTTAGAGGCTCAGAAAGGAGTGAATTTGAAATAATTATTAATGAATTAAATTAAAAGACAGAAAAGAATTTAAAAATAGTTTCGCCTAAATTTGATGATTGTTTTTAGCTTATTATTATTGACTATTAATTAGTAATAATAATAGTTAAAAGACTAGGAATCAAGCAATTGACAGAAGACTTGCACTTTTCTTAATTAATTGATAGATTGCTATTTGAAAAAACCTAAATGTAATCACAATTTAACTTATTTTGAATTCAGAAGCGCTCAACTGTTGATAGATTTGGTTAGTTATTAGTTGTGAGCGATTGCAAGATCTGAAAGCAATTTATAATTTGAGTGAAAGAACTACAAAAAAGTTAGAATTTTATATTCGATTTTAAAAACTCTATTCTATTACTAAAATTCAAATGAAATTCAGATTTTAATCATTTGTTATTCAACTAAAACCATAGGACAACCGTTCGAATCATTTATGTTTTAACTAAAACTTTTGGGTCTACTCTTCCTTTGACTCAAATGACAACAATATTTGAATTGAGTGTTTGACTAGTTTTGCAAATAAAGTCAATTTGGAATCAGTTCTAAATTTAGTTATGATTTATATATAAAATGATTTTAACAAAAAGCTCTGATTTATGAGAATTGAACGCAAATTAGTTGCGATTGGAGCCAAAGGAAGGGAGTTGTCGTGCGTTTATGGAAGTCTCGATTCATTTAATATACGCTTTCGACACAACAGTTTTCAACTCTAAGCCAAAGCATTGGGTTTCAAATAATATATGTTTGCATTGAAATTAAGTGAAAATACTATTAATTCAGTGAAAATATGAGAAAAATAAATAGTAATAAAACAGATAAGGGTTTTAGATATTTAAGCAAAACAAAAAAAGAAAATATAATCCAAGGGGTCTTAAAAAACCAAAATTTTGAAAAAGGGTCAAATTGAAGCAAATCTGACGTTAATCTAAAAATAGAGAATCTGGAGGAAAAGCAGTTCAGAAACCGATGAGTTCCGGTTCACCGAAACTCCTGCCGAGACTGAGTGTCGCGCGTACGACACGCGTTTGAGCAAACTTGGGATCAACCGACGGGATAGCCATCAGACACTTCTCCGAAAATGAGGTCAACATATTGGGCGGCGATGGACTTCCAGACTCTGAGTTCGGAGTAATCGGAATATTGAAACTTATAGCCAATACGTCCGACTCTTCGTTCTCGTGATGTGAGGAGAGCCTTGACTTGAAAGAGAAGTCTGTGCTGTAGGTCTGGTGTCGCAAAACCAGACGCTTCATAGCATTGGCGCTCTCCGCAAACGCCGCCAAATCTTTTGCGCTATTATTGCGCCGAATAACACGCGGGGTTTCGAGTAAAGTTCCCGGCCCTCCACAGGCCACCCAACGGTGGTTGAGCACCATCTCTGCAGTGTAGCGCTGACTCGCGTCCTTCACAAGCAAATGACGAATCAAATCTTTGGCGTCTTCGCTAATGAAAGCCCACTCGCGCTCAGGGAAGTCATAAGTTCCGTCTTGAATACAAGTGAATAATTGATCTATTTTTGGAGGCAAACCATTAGTATGGGTTGGGATACGAGCGCTGACATAATTATACAAACCTTGGCACGATTGACAGAACTCTCCCCTCTCCCATCCGCAGTCAGAGCCACAACAGCCATAAAATGGCGGATAACCACACAGAAGAATATACGTTATAACACCCAATGACCACAAATCACATCTAATACCACAACCATTTAATTTAAGACATTGAAAAACATAAATAATTCAGAGCTTACCTCTTGTCATAAGGAGAGGCCTCTCCAATGAAGGCCTCCACAACTTCTGGTGCCATGAATTCGGCGGATCCGACCTATTGATTGCAAATCATATTCATTGATAAAATTAAAATAATCAAGCCAATTATCGAAGACATACCGGAGTTAAAAGTTCAGGAGTGCTGATTGGAGACGAATCGCTCAGCACAACACCTGAGCCGAGATCGAAATCACAAATTTTAATGGGACAGACCTGATTCTCGCTAAAGCAGAGAATGTTTTCAGGCTTGAGATCCCGGTGTGCTATTCCCTTGTGGTGCAGGAACTTTAAAGCATTCGCGATATCACGTACTATAAGGCTGGCCTCGTTTTCGGTAAAGTGCACCCGTTTCTGAATGTGCGCCAGAAGTGGTCCGCCATTAATTTTCTCGAAGATCAAATAAAATCTAATTTTTGATAAAAAAAATTCGATAATTAATTGGGTGTCAGAGCTATAGTGATGGCTGTCATACTTGTCGGCCTCTTCGAAGAACTCAACCAATTGGATGATATTTCTGTGTCCCTGACTGTGGTAGAAGATCTCGATCTCGCGGAACACACGGGACCTGTTGTGTCCGGGTATTTTGTCGATAACTTTAACGGCATATTTCTTGCCGGTATAGTTATTCTTGCACTCCTGAACCGACGCATAGGCGCCTTCGCCCAGGAATTCACCGGTAAGGGTATAGAGGTCTGCAAAGGTGTTGGCGGTGAGGCTCGAACTGCTGGTCCGCTTCTTCTTACGTCTTCGTTGTTGCTGTTGCCTCTTCTGAGATCCGGAATCGGGGATTGGAATAGGAGCTGAAGTAACGGACACTTCATTGGCCTTTTGCTGTCTGTTCTCACTGGTGTTATAACAGCCGTCATCTGCGAAAACCAACAAAGAATTCATTACAACATCTCAACAATGAATACACCAAAAGTCAGTCTCGAGTCGAACACCAATTAAATAATTTGCCATCAAATGTATTATTTGAGTCAAAATGTATGCAAAAGAAAAGGTAAACAAATTCAAGGATAAAAATAATCGTATACTACTATATTGTGTGCTCTTATGGGGGACAGGGGGACAGGCAGTCAAGCTTTCTAAACACAATCAGTCTATAACTAAAATATAGGGATTTTCCGTCTGATTATATTCACCACTAGTTTGAGAGTATTTTTTGTGTTTTTTGGCTTTTGTTTTAAGAATTGTTTTTAATATTTGGTTAATCATTGAAATAGATTTGGACAAACATAGCATAGAATGTGATATGAATGAAAGCAAGGGATAGTGTTCTCCTAATTGGTTAACTTGTACATTTCTCAAACGAGTATTGCTTTTCAGTCTCTTTTAATGTGATTAAAATTACGAAAATTTGAAAGTCATGGTCAAGGACTCGGAGCTGTTACCAACGCTATCAACAGTTAAGGCAAAGCCATGTCAACTATTGTCTATTATTGTGGAGAACAGCTTTTCCTCTGCAAACGGATTCATTGATGCAAAAAATCATTATTTCGAGTTTTGGTTTCCATTCAGACCTTGAACTTGAATTTCATGTATGAAACACTCATAAAATAAGTTACACCAGTAGTGATGAGCGCCCACTTTCATCCAATTCGAGAGCACATCCATAGACAAGCCAACGAAAGGAAAATCAATGACTGAATGCCCTAACTCAATTCTAATCAATATTACAAAATAAAGTGAGCAAAACCAGTGTTAGTAACGTTTGTTACGACTGTTCGCCTACTTTATCGACCGTTTGGATGAAATGCACATAAAGAGTGCGATCAATATTTCGGTGTTTTTGTTAGAAATTCTAAATACAGACATCCCTTCGGATTCATTCATTGAAAACAAATCTATGAATTATCTAAATATAGTCTAGAAAATGAAATATCACATTTTCCCTACAACTTCCACATCACTCAAATCAACTTCAATGTATTCCCAATATTTCAAGACTTTAAATCTAATCGATTTTCAAATAAATTCATTTTTCAATCAATTGGCAGACTTTTTTATCATTGAATATTTAAATCTAATGGTTTCAAAATGAAGTAAAAAGAAATAAATATTCATTTTTAGGCAGTAATTATTCTTAAGTATTATCAAGGAAAATGTTAGTTAAAGGAGAAATGAAATAACCTATTCTACAGCTATAATAATAATACCGACAATTTTGGGATAAATTAAGAGAAATTGAAATAAGCCTTCACTTTAAGTGAATGAAATTTATTCATTAAATTGATTAATATTAAAAAAAACATTTATTCAAACAAATCGAAATCAAACAGAGATTAAAAACTAATATTTATTTTGAATACATTCATAGATAAAGAAGTATTTGACAAAAGCCTCCATTTTATTGTATAACAAGACTTAAGATAACAAATATCATTTGATGTCTTCCAAGGAATAGAAATTTATTATAATTATCTGAAGATATAATTGCGAATCAGATAAGACTTATTTGAAAAACAAGTCGTTATGAAATCCAACAAATATATGATATTTTGAAAAATAGAATAAAATGATTAGATATAAGGACTCGAAATGTAGTCGACTTTTCAAATATTAGTTTAATATAAAGAAATCGTACGACTGTAGCGTCAAATCATGTGAAAAGATTTCCATATATGTGTTATATGACCTTAAATTCACAGATAAAAACTGATATATTATGTAATAAAGGTTTGAATTTAAAATTCATTCAGTTGTTTAAGTGGTGCCAAAATGCGTTAAAATCAAGCGATGTATCGATAAGAGCGACAAAATATCGCTTCATTGCTCGCAAACACTTTCCGACACTTCCAAAGATAATTACTGTTCGGAAACAATCAAAATTTAAACCGAAACAGAAATCACCATTTGTTGAAAGACAGTCCATTATGGCATCGGTTTCTAATCGGGTTTATTCTAGTTTGTAGTCCATATCTCACTTAACTTCCTCAAAGCTAAACAAAGCTAAACTGCTGGCGATAACACAAATAGGCTTATGTATGAACACAACTATCTGCAAATATGTGATCCAACCATCAGATACCAAAATAACTGATTATTAGGCGTTAATCATTAGATTCGGTTAAATATCATTAAATAAACGTTTCGTTTATAAAAAGGCTATACATAAAGACAAGATATCGATTGGATATTCATTTAAAAGTTTAGATTTCAACTAAAATACAAACAATTTAAGGTAATTGTGATACAGATATTGTACCGGTGCTGTCATCATAACTTTACAAAAATGAATTACTGGAAAATATCTATTTTCAGTTTTGAGTTGATATTTAAAAATAATTGTCGTTATTATTGTCTCATATTTATATCGAATTCAAATAATAAGTGCTTCGACTGAAGCCTAACAATTCCGAGAATAAACAATGAAGAAAGGGGTGGCAAGAGTTTGAATAAGTGGTCAGAACAACAAACAATTGCTTGGCACAATATTTTTTACAATCATTCATCTACTTGGTATTCATCGATTTTAAGAACTGTTTGTATCATAAATCAAATACAAGATAATAAAATCTATTTGGGATAAGACTTGTATCGAAGGGAAGTCTTGTCTGTATTTTTACTGTATTAGCACTGCTTTCATCGATTTGAGTCTGGAATTCATCTTATGATAGGAATGATAGCTTAAAAGCCTTCTATTGGTTCATAAGTTTGAGCACTAGTTTTGTAAAAAAGTTGTCACAAATATTTCATTAGTTTACGAATTCTATACTTCAATATAACTTTGAGCCAATTGAGAGAAAAATGTTCGACTCGTCTGAATATATACACAAAATGATTGATTCGAATTCAGAGCAGCAAAAAGTTACTAAAACTAATGGCAGAAATGTTTTGCTTTGTTTCGGGTTTTCTCATTGTCTCAAATCATTTATATGCAAATCAGTATAATTGAGATTAGATCAGATCGGGATCAGGGGAGTGATGCTGTTGGGTAAGAACCACAACAACCCGACCATTACACAGTCTCTGGCAAATGAATATGTTTTGCATGATTTTCCAACAAAACTAACCAAATAATTCATTCAACAGGGTTGTTTTTGTTTGAGGAAAACAGACTCTTCCAGTGTTAGCTCTAATTATTTTAAATTCAAAGTTATATCAATTTGTCTGAAAATCGGTCTACAATTCGTTATAAATTGCTTTTTAATATCACATTAAGAAGTGATTGAAAAATAAATGTAAAACTTTAAAACAACAAATTTTAATAGAGATTAAATGACCTGGAAATATGTTCCAATTAATTAACTAATTTTAATATTAAGTTTTGTTTATCGACTTTGAATTTCGAGGAAGTTTACCACAAAATCATTGATAAAGTGGCAATAAATGCTATTTATTAGGCAATCGTTTTATGACTAATAATTATTATTACTTCAATTGTTTCCAATTTTTGTATTTTAAATAGATTTGCAAAAACAAATTGTTTAACAAAAATGTAAACTACGAAAAGTCAGTGCTTTGTCTTTATGACTAACGAAGCAATTAATTCAATTGAATTAAAATACAACTGATTTATGAGTCTTATTGTGAGCTATAAATAATTGTCTCCTTTGGACAGTTGTCTGATTGTGAATAGAGGTACGGGTAGGGGATTACTCTTTGCTTACAAACATACAATGAGTCATTTTAAGCTGTCCTTAAGCACAAGTTTTTGCTGATATTTTCAATTTGTTTGGTTTTCTACACAGAAGTGTTTCGGGTAAAAATACAGACAATTAGTCACACAAAACATCACATGAATTTCAGACTAATATTTTTATGAGCATTAGAATGACGTGGATTTCTCTTAGGAGAAGGACATCCCAAACAGTTATACTTTTTGAGCCATTGTTAGGTTCTCAAAATTGTTTGCAATTCAATTGATGTAATCTTGCAATTTGCTCGATATGTCTCCACTGAAATCAGTTTACAATAAGTTAAACTAAATTTTCCGGTTTATATTGAAATTAGATCTACTCTGAAGTGATGACAACTACAATACAATCCTTTGACGATTGTTTTGGTTATTGATTCTGTCTTCAGATAAAGATAGAAAAAATATGAAGTTTGTTCAGAAGAGACTAAAAATAGGGCTTCAATTGAATCAAAACAAACGAATGGATAGAATTGTTTGAAATGCAAACTAAGCGTCACTTAATTTGAATGAAAAGTAATGATAACTCGATATAAGAGTGAATGCAATGAATAACATATCAAACATACGATAAGTTGACCTCAATTTCGGTTAAAAGAGTTTTTTATTTTAAGCGACAAAACAACAAAAAGTGAGAGAAAAATAAAATTAGAGTTAATTTGCATAATATTTGAGCCAATGATAAGTCAAAAGAGAAGCCATTTTAGGCTTAAGGCAAAAGTGGACCAAAAGTTAGTTAGACTTACCATCAGTTGAATTGTCGGACAATTGGATCGACGAATGAGTTCTCATTATTACAGATATTAACGATTATTAACTCGTTTTGGATTATTGTCTCCACTTTTATATCACAATTATATTACAATTAAGGACTAAATATTTACTCGGATTTTAAAAAACTATTATTATTTGGAAAACTGTTCGCTCTTCAGGACATTAATCGGAAGCGGTTATTGTCGACGATCTCTCTCTTCAGTCTGACTCCTGATGTCTGAACCGATGGTCAACTTTCTGCAATAGTTGAGACAAACGAATAGTTGAATGTCTGCTGTGTCTGGTCTTGTCTCACATCTCACTGTTCGGCCATTTCTAAGCTAACATCAGAGGAGAGCAGAGCTTTCATACAAAACAACAAAACGGGGAGCAATGGGTTCCGCCCTTTAAACCGTTTCGTCACAACACACACTCTCTTCTCATTCGTCCCAAAACATCGATCCATACCTTACGTCATACCAACCGTTCACTTAAATAACAAAAAGATTTTTTTCGCAAACAGTTTTATAGCTGTTTGTTGTCATGAATCAGAATAAGCCAATACTTTTTGCAAACTCATTGCACACTCATTACTAGAGTATTTTTTTTTATGGGATAAACGGTTTTTAGAGTTGCTCGCGCATTCGGTTCATTATCAAAACCGAGCGCGCGTTTGACCAAAAAGTTTAGAAATCGAATGCAGTTAAAGGGTTATTGTTTTTCAATAGATTAAACTTCAATTCTTTAAGTGTTTTAATTTTTTTAATCGCGTTAAAAATATCAAAAATTATCAATAATTTAATAAAACTAAATTGTTATATAGATTATTTTGGCCCTATTTTCAGTTTAAATGATTAATCAATTGAAAATAAGACCATATTTAGTCTTGTTTT
>JAQIWP010001748.1:0-13484 GCA_034695525.1 Euzetes globulus
TATTGAATCGCATCACTAACTCATGTGATCTCAAGGTTTTGTCTAAAACTGAAATCAAAGCAAATAAATGAATTTAAATGAATTTGAATGAATTGTATAAATTTGAAAGCTTTATTCTTTCCAACAAAACGACAAAACAGACTCTAATCACTACTTATTTCACTAAAAATGATTAAATTCGTTGTGTATTAGTATTTCTCAATTTATTGAATAAAATTAAAATTTTTGAATATCTGGTCGGTTATAGTGAATCCCGCTTATAGTGAACGGATTTCTTGGGCCCGAGCCGTTCACTATAAGCGGGATAGAGTGTATATATCTTGAAGTATATATAAATATATTTGTTATTCCAGGTCTTGACTCTTAATACTGTCTTAGAGACAGAATATATATAAGTGTAATATATGAATATAAATTTTTATGGCTTTTCATTTAAACCTTGATTCATTGAACAAATATAGCAATCAATTGGATCTGAGATTCTTATCACTAAAAGTTTTGCATTAACTTCAAAATAATACTGATTTAATAAATAGAGCTCAAAATCAATTAAAATTATAATAATTGTAAATGTATTTTGAAACAAATCATATAAAAAGCAAATTCATAAATGGTTTGCAATTATTAATATTTTAGGAACAAAATAAATATTTTAATAATTTTAAAATATCTGATCTATTTAAAGTACTTAAATGAGATTTCATAGATTTCCTCTAAGATCCTGTTGAGATTCAATGGCTTCGAATAGGGCTTTGATATTCCCGGCGCCGAAACCGTTGTAATTATGTCTTTCGATTAGCTCCAGGAAAAGTGTCGGTCTGTCCTGAACTGGTTTAGTGAATATTTGTAATAAATATCCATTTTGGTCGAAATCAATCAAAATATTGAGCTTGTTAAGTTTGGAGATCTCGTGTTTTATTACAAGTTTAGTATCTTTGAGCCGTTCAGTCAGTCGTTGATAATAAGTGTCTGGCGTTGAGAGGAATTCCACACCTATTCAGTCAAATACAGAAATAAACACAATTAACATGAAAACAATTTAAAATATTTATAAAAAAATAAATAATTATAACTGTTTTTTAGGATTTCAGTCAAATATTATCATAAAATTTGTATAAATTGTTTAAAAATTGCAATTATTTCATAAAAACATTACAATTTGTGTAAAATGTTCTCAGAATTCAATGTCAAGAACTTAATGGGAAAATAGTTTTTACAAAAAAAGTTTGAGAAACCATTCATTAGACTAATGTGAAACAAAACTAGACTATCAGTTATGGGAAGTTTCTAATTATTTCAATTAAAATTCAGTCATTTTGTCTGAAAAAGTCTCAAATATTTATTTATTATTCATAATAAATAACTGTTTATTCTGATTATGATTACCTCTTTCTCTAAGTTTGGTGACAGTGTCACAAATATCCTCGGTATGCATAGCTATATGTTGGACACCAGGGCCATTGTTATAATCTAAATACTCTTGGATTTGGGACTTCTTAGAGCCGGGCCCGGACTCATTGATTGACAATTTAATAGTTTCGTTGTGGTTGGCCATGAAAGTAGCCTTCAGACCCGACAGTTCCGTACTTATGATTGTGTCGTCGGCCGACCAATATCTATGAAAACCCAGAACATTTTCATACCTGGGAGCAACAAGAAAATTTAAATTAAAGCACTGCAAAAAAATATTTAAAATGAACCATTAAAAAGTCGTGAAAACAGGTGAATAAAAAATTCAAATAAATTAATGAATTCAAATATTCTATCAGAAATTAGAGGCCTTGAAAAAAATAGATTAATTGATGGCTACGAAAATAAAGCAAATAGAGTCGTGTCTCATAAAAAATCTAATAGTTATTAATTGGTTAAACCGAGTCTGAAATCTGATAATTACAGAACTTGTAATAAAATTAACGACTATTTTATTAATTATAAGTCTTGAAAGATATTCTGTTCGCATAATATTCGAGAAGCAAATAATTGGAGCGAAAAAATCATTTTCTTTCGTTTGTAATATCAATAGTAAATAGTTTTAAGCAATAAATCAATTGATACATAAAAAGTGAAAAATAAGATATATTTGATAATAAATTGTCATATTTTGTCGTTTTGCTGACAATTATTAATATTATTATTATTATTATTATAACAAATAAACACTAAAAATCTAATCTTAATATTATTCTTATTCTTAATCATATTTTTCTGGGATCTTTCGCTTGGCTTCGAGGGTAATGATGATTATCTTTTAAAGCAACAAGTAGAAAGAAAAGCTGTTCAATTTTATTTGACCCAGCAAGTTTTTCTTTGGGAAACTTGTATACATTTGCATAGACAGAGTCTAAAAGTAGTGATGGCCATAAACATCAGTTTCATTAATGAAATTTTTATACCAAGTCATGATCTTTCATATTTGCGTTCAGAAGTATTTCCTTTCCGAAGAAATGATGGGTTCGTTAATCAAAATGAATGGAAAGACAAGCTAAGCATGACTTATGCCATGGTATAAGACCAGCCCAAGTAGTTCTTAACCTTTTAAAAACTGCGGTAAAAAACCACAAATGATTGATAATATTTTTCACATAAAATAATACTTCTTCTGTAATTCATTTACTTAACGATCATTTCTTTAAAGAGCTTTTAAGTTATGATTATTTGAAACAATCTGTTTATCTCTCCGTTTAATTCATGATTCGAAGACCAGTTTTCAAAAATAAATAAATAAATGAATAAATAAAAACTAAAAATCAAATCAAGCTTTTAAATTATAAATCGGAATAAGGCATAATTTGAATATTGCATTCAAAAGTAAAAACAAATTCAATTAAGAAATGTATTTAAAATCATCCAAAAATAGTGTCAAATTTGATCTGATTTGAGATAATATTTTAATTAATTTATATTATGATTTGATTCATGGGAAACCATCATATTTTACTGTTTTATCGAATGATTGGCCAATAAATTAATGAGTAATGAAATGCTAATTACGTGCAAAAAAACATTAAATCAATTGATTTATTGATAGAAATATTTTTATTTAATAAAACCAAAAAACTGGAGAAAATCAGTCAATTTATGGACAGACATACCATTTGATAACTTTAGACATTTGGCCGACATCTTGATTGGTGGCGATGTGATCTATAAAGCCGAGTTTGACCGGTGACAATTGTGACCAAATACTGGAGTTCAGGGCCGACTGCAGCGGTGAAGCTGTCCAACCGGGAAGGAACAGATTTCTTGGATAATCATTGCGTTCAATGAGGGTATGAGTGGTGTCCCCAAAAGGCACAAGGTTTGCAAACTTGACGGTTCCGCTCTTATCTGATTCGTGCCATTCATTGACCTCTTGACCAGTTGTCTGTCGGATATGTCTGACGATTGTCTCAATTGAACTGACGTTAAACGCTTTTGAATGGAAAAAATGATTAATTAGTTGACAACACTTAAGACAATCGATTATTACATAAGACAGTAATTAAGAAAACTTAATGACTTTTATTATTAAGAAGTGTTAAGAAATTGGTTTTCTTTTTTTCCCGAATAACTTAATGGAGTTTTGTGTGAAAACTGGCATAAAATGTAATTTATATACAAATCTATTTCGTAACGAATGAAATTAAGCCATAATTTAAGTCAACTGACAATTAAGGACTAAAATTAGAGACAACTCGTAAAAGGGATCTGAGGAACAGTACTTTGAATGTTAGGTGGAGTCAGAGGTTATGAGATAAAGTTTAATTAACATAAATATATTTAAATATTATTTTTGCGAAACCTTTTTTCCAGAGCTTTGAGTTTCAATTCTCTTAGAATTCAAATGACGGATAATTTTGCAAATAATTAAAGAATGAATAAAGAGATGTAAGACGTGGCAAAAATTATGCAAGTTTCCAACAAAATTTGCATCGGCATCTGGATTTTTTTTAAATTAAAAGGACGTCTTGTACTAAGGACATTTATTTTTTTGTAATATCTAAATAGCTTTCTAAACCATTTCTAAATGTTACAGAATTGGATTAAAATGGTTAAAATTAGAAATATTTGCTAGATCCAAACATTTTAGCTATACCACTAAAAAATAATTGAAACGTCGA
Organism: Euzetes globulus; assembly: GCA_034695525.1. Lineage (NCBI taxonomy): Eukaryota > Metazoa > Arthropoda > Arachnida > Sarcoptiformes > Euzetidae > Euzetes > Euzetes globulus. Next base: position 4,101 of record JAQIWP010001748.1, read on the forward strand.
ATCTTTAAATATTTAATAGGTTAATTGAGGCTAAATTGTTAATGACCCTGATCATGCCTATATATTTGATAAAGTAGGATAGCCTGAAGTAACTTTTCATTACCAACATCTTTGACACCATCTCCATGTTTAGCGATATAAGTGTTGATTGTTTGGGTCTCATCGCAATGGATTAGCGGCGAAATAAAGACCAAAACTATGTCGTTGTTGATAATCGCATGCGATGTCTGCAGACGAGACCCGTTCTCCAGACCTCGATATCTAAATGGTCTAAAGCCGTACTGAAGACAATAATTAATAGCAATCTGTTTGGCATTTGACACAAAAAATGTTATGTGACTTATGGACAGACATTTGACTAACATCTTATAAGTCAATTGAACTTAGCAATTGAACAACTCAATTTGGACACTCAATCAACTAACTTAGAGCTACAAGCTCCAATCACGCATGTCAACTTGCAATGCAACTGTATTAGGTAAAATATCATACAAATTGAATGCATAATTCAATGATCGCAGTATTCAATAAATATTGGATTAAGTATTAAATAAAATTAAAAATAGTGTCATTTGTTTGTCTTTTAATAAATGTACTTCTGATGGAAGGCATGTCAGACAACACGTGCTTTCAGTGATTTGTGCGCTCTCTCTGTCAGACATCTACTCAGACCAGACACTCAGTCTCCGCACAGTCTCATCAATAAACAGAGAGTCTGTTTCCAATAATAGGCTTTTAATCAATTATTTTTGGAGCAAATATATGTTTACCTATAAATCAATAGATCACTGACTCATATGAGGGCCAAATATAAAATGTTTAAATCAACATTAAATAGTAAAGTAGTTTATCCTGATAAAAATACACATTTTGAAACTCATTTCGTCTTAAAATATCCTTAAATCAGCAAAATTGCTGCAATTCTGTAGGGTTTCCTCCCGACTAAAATCAATATGAGAGCGTGATCTTGCAAAATATCCCCTTTCAGACTGACTTTTCCTTTAAATGAATGATTAAATGTTGGGTAAAATAAGTAAAAATTGAGTCAATGGTGTCATTGAATGTGTTTATAGTTTAGTTTTGTCAGTACTTTATTTAATCCTTTCTAATAGTTTTTGTCTGAGTTTAATAAACCCTTGAGAGCGCACAGACTGTTCCAACTAATACTGCTTCTTGTGGCAGTTCAAAACCCAGCCATTAGTGTTGAGCACATCCATCCAATTGATCGCATGTCGATTGCAATTGAATTCAAGGACAGCCACTAATGCGGAGCGAAAGCTAAAGTGAAAGTACGATTCAAGGGACCGGTCAGTCGAGCAGATTGTATGCCTGTGCGGTTGAAGTGCTGTTTTTTTAAACAGTCATCACTGCAGCCGTTGATCACATTCACCACCAATTGGTAACTGTTTGGCACCGCCTCTGCACTCAGACTGGCAATGACTCATACAATTCGATGATCTAAACACTACTTTTTCCCACTTTTTTCAACATTTTATTTACATTTTTATGACAGACTTATTGGCGATAAATAAATGCAATAGAAGTAAAAAAACAAGGACATTTTTCCAAAAGTTTTCCATCTCTTCTCAATAAACATGTTATTCAATGAGACCCTCAAACAAAATATTCAATTAGTAAATGAGTTAAATATAATCATTGATATCATAATCGCCGGAAATTTCAATTAAAACATTTTTTATCAGTCGAGAGGAATGACTCATCTTTTTATATTAAAAAACGGGATAATTTCACTGAAATTGTCAGGAATTTGAAGACTAAAAACCAATTTTGTATTTAATCTTAACATTTATCCTGAAAATAGTATGCATTTCCTCTTTTGAGACAATTTTGCATGCTAACAAAGCAACAATCTCATTAATTTCAGAGCTTAATTTCCTTTTACTTATAAAGTCACAAAAAATGTTGTCATTTGTAACAAACAAAAAATTCCAAACTCATTTTGAATTTGGCTATAAAATCCATATATAAATCAAGTAAACTATAAACTAGTTATGTTTGAAAAACAGGACGACATATAAATTGAAACAATTATTTAGCTTCGAATACAATTATTTTTATTACAAAATAACACACTTTTATTGTCATTATTTTTTTGATAAAATAGTTTTCTCTTTAATTTGATAAACATTTTTTCAGATCAATTCTTGCAGTAATTAGTTGCAAAATGCAAGAAGCAAATGTCAAAAAGAAGGGGAAACTGATCGCAGGAATTCTTTAAGCGATAAAATGCCATTTATTTGGCCAATGATTAGACAAAACAAATAGAGAATAAATTATTTTAAGTGCTTTTCGACTTTAGATTGACTGCAAAGAATTGATTAAAAGTACAGTTAGGTCTAGTTTTGCAGCCAATTGCGATAATTACTGAATGAGCCAGATAAAATCCAATTCATTGAATATTGCTGCCAAAATCAGATACCAAGTGTAATACGATTTATTATCATCAAGTGTTTTAGGACTCATATCTCCCGATTGCCTTGATTCAATTTGATAAACAATTGAATACATTTAATTCAATAAAAAAAGTCGAAATAATGAACTAGTTATTAAGGTTATGGTAATAACAGGCGATGATTAATTTTAAAAATATATTTGAAAACTATTTCGATTCGCAAATAATTAATGCATTGTTTAGAAATGAATTTTAATTATCCAGTTTTGAAGGAGAATTTCCGGACTGTGCAACATCTGCTCGGGTAGAAAATAATAACAATTCTAATCAGGGCTTCAAATGATTTTTCAAATAATAGCAGAATTTGTGTCAAACATGTTATAGAATATTTTTGCATACACTTCGAAAACAACTAAAATAACTGATCATTAGTTTAATAAACAATTTTCTCAAAACTTTAAAACAAAAACAAATTTTTAAAAAACAAATAATTGAATCAAAGGCTCGAAATAATCTGATAGACGAGTTGTGAAATAATGTGTAATTTTATACTATTTTTCAATAATTTTTTGTCTCATTTATAGAAAAGAAAATTAGTATTCAGTTTTAATAATAGCCCGAATTGTAATCAAGATAAGTTTCAATTTACATAAATAACAACAATCTCTCCCAAAGAGTTATTTTTACTCTAATTTTAATTATGATTCTGAAAAATTTAATTCAAATAAAAAATTTGAGTTCACAACACAATCAAGTTCTTAGTCTTTGATTGAGCGGCCGATAGGTGCGGGGCCGACCTATAGAACCCGATCCCTGAATAACATCAAAATATGGGCGATAAGTTTTCTCGTTCACAAGCGATAACACAGTTTTTTCTTTCGCTAAACATTTGATCTGATATTAAAACATCATATGATATGCGAGAATAACCAAACCATTAAACAGAGGTTTGAAACTGAATTTTTCAATAAATAGAAGTCTGTTTTCTTCGTAATTATGTTTGACTTTAATTGAAGGCTAATATTAAAACGAGATTTTAATGATATCTAAACAAAACCGTTTCAGAGGAAAAAAACGGTCAAACGATTTAAGAAAACTTTATTTTATTCGTTAAAAATCAAAATTCAATTTGAATTTCAAGTTCATTAACTTTCCAGACAAACATTAGGGGATTTATGAGCTTCGAAAAAAGGGACAGACCTCGCAGTCAAATATTAATTCCGAAATTAAAGCTCAGGAAAATTGGTTACAAAACTGGAAGACTCTGTTGATTACATTAAAAACACGAAATTAAATATTTATGAATAAAAATTTATAAAAATGAGTTATTATCAGTAGTTCTGATTAGCCTTTCCTATCGACACTAATCTGAGTCACAGAAAAGTTTTATATACGAGACGAGAGCCCAACGCATTCCAAACCCTTAGGAATTTTCACAGGAATTCCATAATTCATTTGCTAAACAACTGATGACCGGATTATTTGCGTAACTTTTATGATAAAAGAAGAGTTTAGTTGAAAAGAGTTTCTTCGAGATTATGAAAAACGCAAATAAATATTATATTCATTACTAATCGTTAGTTTTAACTCTATTTACAGAAAACCAGATATGAATTCATTCCAGAATTCATTACAAAACTTATGAATGGGAACGGCTTAGAAGAAGACCAGACCAACCAATCACTGACCTTTAATACCACAAACGCGCTAATTCTAAATAACAACCTAGGTAGCTCACATCAAATAAAATAGCAATGTCTCCAAATTGTCCAGAGAAATGTCAAAATTAGCCTGTTGATGCTCATTTTTGTGGATTGTCATTTAGAATTAGCAAGTCAATTTGATAGATTTGTCAAATGAATTTTAATTGAGTCTGAACACTAAGTGCTGTCTTCGGGAGATTTTCCACAAAGAAATGGATGCAATATTTGAATGATAGTGAATAGTGTACTCCTATTGGATGACATTGAAAAGCGTTGTACCATTTTTGCCCCATTCAAGTTTACTACCCCTGTAGTGAAAAATATGCCCATATATGGTCATGGATTTGAGCAAAACGTCACGACTAGAACCGGCGACTTTGGCCAATCAGAGTGGAGGGCATATACATAAGCGTCGTCAGAATGGGACCAAAATCGGAAACCCCGAACACTGTCTGTCGATTGGATGGAAGCGTTTTAGTGACTCAGAAGTTGAGCTGTAATTTGTGTAGAAATGTATTGACTTTTTGTGTGTCAGATAAAGTGTTGTATATATTAAAGAGAAAAATCAGTTGAATTATCATTCATTGTGTTGTCAATCGACTCATTCGACAATTCATTAAAACACTTATTTATTTCTTAGTGAACACACGTTTGTTCTCATTTAAGATATAATTATCTTCTTTTTTGGTAAGTCTTCGCCAATGTTTCTAATGTTTGACTGTTTTTTGGCCGCAAAGTCTTTGACTGAAGTGACGGTTAGTGTTGAGCCTATTGTGAGCTTACCTTTCATTGTCTCCCATTTTTGACATATCTTTTCGACCAAATATTGTTTTAGAGTCTAAAATATTTGAGTTGTTTTGCATTTTGTGAACAATTTATTGTATATTTAACTGTTTTTGTAATTTGAGTCCAAATAACGACTGTTTTTCAGTGCATTTTAATTGAGTTTTATTTGAGTGGATGTGTCGACGGATCCGCCCTTTTCTATAGCATTGTGTGAAAGGCCTAACCGTTCCTTCAGTTGCTGTCAAAGACTCGGTTTATATGTTTCATACCTTTTATGTAATTGTCTCTGAATTAGAGAACTAATTGAAACTCTACTCAACTCTAGTATTAAATATCTAAACGAAAGGACAAATCAATACAATATGTGTGACGACGACGTGGCCGCACTTGTTATCGATAACGGCTCTGGAATGTGCAAAGCCGGCTTTGCAGGCGATGACGCGCCCCGAGCCGTCTTCCCATCCATTGTCGGTCGACCCCGACATCAGGTCAGTGCTGTTCCATTCCATTGGAAGTCATTGTCACTCTTCTATAACACAATTATCCAGTGATTATGTCTTCAATTCATTGATGCATAAAATGGAAGATTTGCTAATTAATGCCTAATTATGATTATAGGGAGTGATGGTAGGAATGGGTCAAAAGGACTCTTATGTTGGAGATGAGGCCCAATCCAAGAGAGGTATTCTCACCCTTAAGTACCCAATTGAGCATGGTATTGTCACCAACTGGGATGACATGGAGAAGATCTGGCATCATACCTTCTACAACGAACTCCGAGTCGCACCCGAGGAACACCCCGTAAGTCTTCGGCACCGGACTATAGCTTGAACTCAGTCTAATTTTTGGCTTTCCTCCCATTTTCAGGTCTTACTGACTGAGGCGCCACTCAATCCCAAAGCCAACAGAGAAAAGATGACTCAGGTATGTGTTTGCACCGGTCTTTTCACCCTTAACTCTACTGACAAATGAATTATTAGTTTTTTCGATGATTTTTGCAAAAAATAATTTTCAGTCATTTATTATTGAGTTTAACAACAAATCGCTTATATTTGAGATAAAGTCTAGAATTATATTCTGTTTTCATTTATTGAATACAAAACAGTTTTAATTAGCGTTTAATCAGTGCTTCAAATGTGAGGCAAACCCTTACGAATGATTTTTATGTGTGAACTCGTTTTTATGCGGCCTTTCCTTTGAAATTAGTTTTTGAGAACTGTTTTTCTGGTTATTAGTATTGAAATCGCTTTTGTGACCCAAATCTCTGCCTATGAAGAGATATCTTCTCATTGTCTGCAATCAGTTCTCTGAATCACTAATGAAGTGCTTCTTTGAAATTAGTATTCAATGGAAATAATCAGTGATTTAGTCGAATATTTCAATGGCTTTTATAGATTATGTTCGAGACTTTTAACACCCCGGCTATGTATGTGGCCATTCAAGCGGTCCTGTCATTGTATGCCAGCGGTCGTACTACTGGTATTGTGTTGGACAGCGGCGATGGTGTGTCTCACACCGTTCCCATCTACGAGGGCTATGCTCTGCCGCACGCCATCCTTCGTTTGGATTTGGCCGGACGTGACTTAACTGATTATTTAATGAAAATCCTGACCGAAAGGGGATATTCTTTCACAACGACTGCCGAACGAGAGATCGTGAGAGACATCAAAGAGAAGTTGTGTTACGTCGCCCTCGACTTCGAGCAGGAGATGGCAACCGCTGCCTCTTCTTCATCACTCGAGAAGTCTTATGAGTTGCCTGACGGACAGGTCATCACAATTGGTAACGAGAGATTCAGGTGTCCGGAAGCCCTGTTCCAGCCCTCATTCCTCGGAATGGAGTCGTGCGGTATTCATGAAACCACATATAACTCAATCATGAAGTGCGACGTCGACATCCGTAAAGACCTGTACGCCAACACTGTTTTGTCTGGTGGTACCACTATGTATCCAGGTATGTCTGTCCCTTAGGGCACTAAACTTTCAGGTCTGAGCGTTGGCTAACATTGTGTTTGTGTTCAGGAATTGCTGACAGAATGCAAAAGGAGATCACAGCTCTGGCGCCCTCCACAATGAAGATCAAGATTATTGCACCCCCGGAGAGGAAATACTCTGTTTGGATCGGAGGTTCAATTCTGGCTTCTCTGTCAACCTTCCAGCAGATGTGGATTTCCAAACAGGAATACGACGAGTCCGGACCCTCGATCGTTCACAGAAAGTGTTTCTAAACGGGTGTCGACGCCCTCTTCAAAGACAAACACCTGTTTTATTCCACAAAACATTCTTCTAATCAATTGTCAAAACACTTCTTAACTGTATTTCACACTAAAAACCAGTCTTTTATTCCGCGCTTTCAATACATTCTCTTTTGTGAACTCAATAATGAGTTCACAATTAAATTATAATTATTAGTATTTTATTTGTATTTCTATTTGAATATCGTTTAGAGAACTCTTTTGAATACATTTGTAATTAAATGATTAAAAATCAGATGAAAAACAAATGATTTCTTCTGTCTTATAGTCGTTTAAAAAAACTTATGGTTTTTGAAATCTATTCTTCATTTAAATAATTCTTTAATTATATAATTATTGATAAAAATCGAAAAATTTGTCTCAAATCTCAAAATTTATTTTATTTTTTAAAATAAATACTTAAAAACAAAATTTGAATATTTTTCTGTGCATTCTTCTGATCTTAAGCTGAGGGCACTCCTCTTATACCAGTCCTTTCATAGCTATGAAAGTCCGGCCATAGATCTGACGATAAATCGGTTCACCAAAAGTCTAACAAAAGTGATGGAAAGGCCTTATTTTGAAACAACTTTCAACTTTTGGTTGTTGAAACAACTATTCATAAGTGTCTTTGGTATAGCTGTCCAATAGGTTGAATAATTAATCAATTGAACTGCAATTATTAAATCAGTGATATTAAGCATATTTTTGAATTTGCACAGAATAGCTCATGCCATCACTTGTTTAGAACCGAACTTATTGTGGTACTGATTCAGTATTCCCCTTGCATATTTTTTATGGGAATGGAGTACTGTTTTAATCATTTGGCAGTCATTCCAAACAAATTGCAATCAATTTTCATTCAGTAATGTTTTTATTGATATTTGTTATCATTTTATTAATTGACCGCAAATTTAGGCAAAAAATAGTTTAAAAGTAATAAAAATTAGGTTTTATTCAAAGTCCATATCTTTCGCACAGCATATGTGTCGGTGCCATCACTTCGGGTTGACTCACATCTGAATAAAATGGAAAACAAGTCAATTGTCAGTTTATTAAAATAGTCTGAATGGTTAATACCGTTGAGGAAGTCTTCGGGACCAATGAGTTCATCTCTTCCTGTGAGGACATCGAGCATAAGGTTAGAGCTGTTGAGAACCGGCAGTCTTTGGATTCGTTGGGCAGCCCTTCGCTCGTGGATCAGACGCAATGGCGCCTGAGTTCCTTGAATCGATTTCAATAACAAGAAGTTCTGGTTATCCATTCGCTGGCCATAAGTGCTGTCCAACCCTTCCAACGGATGTTTACCAACTATTTGCTGCCGAACCGAATGAAAGCTAACCATTGATTAAAAACCAGACATTAATTCAAATCACATTAAACTATTGACAGTTAAATGTCTGTCCATTTGATTGAATACCCATTTAAGAGGATTTTGTTTTCGGCATTCAATGACTTTTTGTCCACATTTACCAAATCAATGGATTCGTCAGAAATGCGCTGAGATTTGGTCGGCAAAGACATCACTCTAATGGTCTGATTTATCACTTAAGAGGTCAACAAATTATAATCAATTAAAAGACAAATAATCTGAAAATCAAATTCAATTTAAAAATGTCTCAAAAATCATTGAGAGAATGACACAGCGATTCAAACAAAACATATAGAGTGCCGCCACCTCTTGTCTGCTCCAATTGGTCCTGGCTACTTCTCTATAGCACTCACATCTGTTGCCAAATAATAAGTTCACAATAGATAACATATCAATTAAACTCAACAGATGTCAATCTCTGTTTAAAGTGAAAACAAAAGCTGCCCTAGGCAACTTTATCTAGATAATAGATGGCAGCACGTTTTTTTTGTTCAGTCAAGGACAAACAAAACCCAAGTGGAAATATCGTGCAATTACCTAATAAATCGTGGAATCAAAAAAAATTCCTTATACAGCATATTTAACAAGGAAGTTCCATGCTAAATAAAGATCAAGGATATTCTGAAATTAAAGCAAGGAAAAGTATTACGTGACAGTTGCGATATAGTTACAAGTTGATAGTCAAAGGAAATTCCGAGCGAAAGCTGAGTCCAGAAATAATGGTATAATTTGTTAATTTTATTCAAAAAACGTTTTGTTATAAACTTTTTTTCATCCATACGTTTATCAAATTTATTTCTAAATCTTATTTAAAAGAATACCCAAATAAAGACATGATGTGAGAGACACTAATATATTTTCTTTTTAAAACAACTTT
>JAQIWP010001749.1:0-13482 GCA_034695525.1 Euzetes globulus
GAGAGAGAGAGAGAGAGAGAGAGAGAGAGAGAGAGAGAGAGAGAGAGAGAATTGAATTTATATTTAGAGGAATTTCACAACAAATCTAAGGATAGAAAAGCAAATGTCATTCATTTTAATAAAAGCGAAACAACTTTTAACAGTCATTCCTCTTAATTGAGTCCTGAGTTTTTTGTGAATATAAATATACATTTGAAATGCAATTCCCGGTTCTATTCCTAACTTTTTGAATATTTATCTAATGCTTTAATAAGCCATAGATATAATTGAATTTTATTTCAATACAATAATTGATAACAAAAATAAGCATTTCTTCTAAATATGTGTCAGTCACTCAACGAACAGAATGAATACATTTCATGGAAAATTTTGATAATGGGATGACCTAGCTCATTTGATAAATAGTAGACTTGTTCCATCACCGTAAGAATTGATTAGCATATTTTGTATAATACTTTTTAATTCATAAATAGCTTATCAACAGACACTCTAGATTAATTAATCTATTGATAAAAAAAATTATCAGGATCACTTACAATGGTAAGACCAATGTGGGCCATCGGATGATACCAAGTGTATAATCAACGCTAAAAGGATGTAGCAAGTATTAATTGATGTATTTTGATTTACGAACACTCTATAATTCATATCTTAAATAATATTTTAAGTGTTAGTCAATAGAATTAAATGGATGAACAAGCATTTAATAGGATCTAGTTGATAAAAATTTCACTGAGACGAAGAAGAGCTCAATTGACACTCAATTTCAAGAGTCATAAATCATTTATTGACTGATAAGTAAGATTTTTATTGAGCCAATCAATCATTGATAGATTATTTCATAGACATCTTATTTCTTAGACAATTTTCTAGTAAATAATCATCCAGGTAGAAAAAACAGAGACTGGAAAAAAGTACTCACATAGAAAGAAAAAGTCACACAAGACTTGTGTTGCCATAAATACCGGTATTTTGCAAAATTTGATCCGAAATTGGAGTTAAGGAAAAAATAATAGAAAAGAAAAACGAAAAACTTTTTCCTTCAATGAAAAACTATAAAATCGTTTCTTAAAAAACAAGACTTAATTAAAAGGATTGAAACACTGTTTTTTTCAAAGTCAAACACTGTATTTATTCCACATTAGAACTGATTCGGTTGCAATTGGCACAGGCTTACGATGAAATGACAAACATTTTTTACGTGTTTATCACACAGAATTGAAGACTGCCAGCGAGAGAACTGGGAATGCCCTTTTTCTGTCAGCCTTTTCACTGCTGCAAAAAATGTCAACCGACACAAATGCTGTGCTCCGAACTTTTTTTCAGTGAAAATATCAATTCAAAGACACGAATCAATTGACTTAAATATCAAATATTTTCGTCTCATATATTGATATTTTCATCTGTTTTTTAATTATCAGTCAAATGATTAGCTCTTTTAATCGCACAGTCGCTTAAAGCCAATAATTGTCGCCTTAAAATAAAGTACCATGATTACGTAGAGCGAAAAAAGATACCACTACACAATCACTGACTACATTATATAACTCTGTAATCATAGTCTCCAATACTTAATACTCTTTTTGCCGATAGTTTTGCGACGAAAACACTCAAAACTTCTCAAAGACTGAGTGCACATAGAATTTCAGTGCACAGCACAACAGAATTCATAAGCGACTGATCCATATTCGCTCAGCCATAGGGCGACAGTGATTTTATTTGTGTTTGTTTATTTGACTCTGACTAAATTTAATTTTAGAACACCCGGCTATAAATCTATTAACACCCGTCTAATCACTAGTCCATGAAATTAAGCCATTAATTGCATACTAATTAGCGGATAAACACACAATTAAAATCAGAATCAAGCTTGTTCAATTGGAATTTTTACAAACAAATCATGGCACAGGATATTAATAGAAGTGGCTGCAGATTAATCCATATGTTCAGTGTCAATTTTTATTATTATTTTCACTTCAATTTGAAGTACTCTTTACATAAACAGAAATAATATTCAAAAATATTTCTATTATAATAAGTGTTTTCACATCAGATATATATAAGTGTTATTGTTGTCAATATTTCTGAGCACTCGACAACTGGGGACCGGGGGATAAGCGTTGGAAAAGGAGAGGATGGAAGTGATCCAGTTGAGAATTAAAAATAATCAGGTTAATGGTCTGTGCAATGGGCTTAATTAAGTGAGAAGGTAGTTTTTGGAAGAATGCCCGGAATTAGATAAGAAAGAGTGTCTGTGTTCCACATATTCTGAGCATCACTGAGATGAGGCACACCATAGAGTTAACTAAACCCTCATATTTTAAGCAACATAAACGACAAAAGAAAAGTTTTTCAGGCTATGATTCAAAATAGAATTCGCTTAACTACAAGTGGCCAAGGTGGTACATCTGCAATTATATAATTGACAATCGAGCAACTTTTGATAAATAGTCCAGGTGTGAGAAAAATAATAGAAAATTAACAAAAAGGTTCATGTTATAGACAGATAATTGTGGTTATTGTCTGCGGAGACAGCTTTTGTTTCGAGCCCTTGGACAGCACAGCACAGTTAACGGCTCAATACATGTGCTGTTAAACAGATGCCGGTGCCAGACGTACGCATCCATTGATCTCCAGTCGCAAGAATAGGAAGAACTTATAGTTTTTATGTATAGAAAAAAATACTTTTTCCGATATATTCTGATCTAAATTCAGTGTTCGCTATGTTTTTGCACCAAAAAGCCTATCAAAACAAAAACACTTTAAACACATTTTTCTGATGAATCGCTTTTACCGAATGAGATAAAAGGCAGAGACTTTTAGCAGAAGAATAGCCAATAAATCAATAGATATATTGAAAGTTATCGGAATATTCATGAAGTTTCTCGTTATTTGTTTTTCAATATAGAGATAATAATTAATAAAATTTAGTGATTAATGCGCTCCCATTGATCGGCCGCCGGCCCTGAGATGTCATTCATGTCCTGATTTATTATATTCTGAGCTATTCTGTGCTCAGCTACTATTATTTATCAGTTCCCATGAATATTTCAAAGTCTTTATTAATTATTTGAAACTTTTCTAATCAAATGTCTATCAAATTCATTGTTACATAAATTAATTAAAACGTTGTTTTTCGTGAAACTATTCGAGGGCTAAAAGAGCAAAAATTTTCAAACAATAAAGTCCTGTTATCCTTTGTGTGCCAGATAGGCTATCAGGATATTTAGCAACCTTGCTAACTTGCCTTCAAAGTGTCGGAGATATCCGAGTGTCAAAGAAAGTGTTTTGTTTGAAGTTTCACTAATTCAGTGATAAACTCATTAAATTGATTGAAATATTTGTTCTTCTCTTATAGTTTAATTAAATTGGATAGATAATTAATCATGCCGTGATAATGGTCACTTAACTTAATAAATCACTTAATATTGAATCTATATACATAAACTTATTTAATAATGACGTGTTTTTTGTCCTATATCAAATTATCAGTGCCTTGACAAGTTTGTTTCATGAATTTTTTTACATACATTTATACTAATCAATAATTGATAGTTAATTAATTTTTAAAAACAACCAAGATAAGCTAATTTTTAATTAAATGGTGCTTAGAAAAAAATTCTGATCAAATAAACACAAGCCATACCTATTTAATATGCCGTGCAATGACTTTTGTACAAATCTCATTTTTTATGCCCTTGGCTAAAAGACAATTGCAGTAAAATCCTAGTAAAAAGAAAAATAATCAAGATAAACCTTGAAGATCAATGAAATAAACAGATTTGTGTTGAAAATAGTTGTTTATTTCTGCAAATAATTCTATTAATAATCATTTACTCCTTTATTGGCACTATTTATAGAGGATTTTCTATTAATATTAAAATTATTCTCAGTTATAAACATTGATTTAGAGTCTATTTCGATAAGTATGTTATCTTGGGGAAATCTAAAAAATCAAAATACCTTGCAGGGCTCCAAATGTGGCTATTACAATCCACCCTTTAATAAATATTGAGCTTGACACTAATAAACAAGATGTTTGGGTGCTTAATAAAAAAAAGTAACTTTTCAACCATATTTGATTTGATAAATGTACTTGATGACACATTCAGTCACGATCAGTATCAGTTTAATGAATAGATAAAATTGAGAAATTCCAGGGCACAGCCCTTTCATCAATAAAAGAAAGAATTGCCTTCAAGTTTAGCGCTGACTTTGAACTCAATTCAATTGGAAATCGATATAAAACTGGAATCAATTGACAGAAATTATTATAATTTCAAAAATCTTGAGCTAAGAATATAGGCTGAAAAGTGGCACAAAAAAATAATTCAGTAAAAAATTGCCATAAAAATGAGCTAATTTCTCAAAAAACCAAAAGTCTATCTAATCTAAGGTGTTTCCCCATTCGGGGTGTTAACACATGCACCTGACAGCGTTGGTAAGCACTGGCCGCCCTCACCAGCAATTATTCAAAAATGTTACGGTGAGCAAAAATTTATGCCTAAGAAAGAGAAAAGAAATAGTATTTTGATAAGTGGCCCGACCTTTTTGAACCCGGCACTCGAATGCTTCTGTTTCATCAGTTAAGCATCAGCAATGACCAGGGATTGGCATTAAGGATACTGAAACGGAAAGGAACTTTCTTTTTAATTCAAGTGTTTATCGGCACACCCACCCAGGTATGCAAAATAGACGGCTATTAAGGGCGTGTACTCTATGGCTTACACACAGAAACAGTACTTAAGTCCAGATCCGGTTCACTAAAAAATAGGCGAAGAAGTCTTGAAATAAGTAGTCATTTATTCATAATTAATATTACTGTAGAAGACATCCTCGTTCACAATTATAATCTGGCATATTTTTAAGCCTTAAATCATCACTTTTCCTAATCCGGTTCGTCTTTTCTATTGAATAAAAAAGTGATCTTAATATAATTCTATACTTTTATCGTATATTGATCATGATACCAATATGTATAGCCAGGCAACCTGACTGTTTGATTAAAAATTAGATAGAAACTCACTTTTGACATCTTGCTATCTTATTAGTTAATTATAGTTAATTTAATCTGATCCCATTTTTTTAACAGAATAGACAAGCTAATCCAAAATAATCTTCAGATTCAAATATTTGATACAACTTATACTCTCTTAAAGTGAAACTTAAACTTTTTTAAATTTGACCTTACTTAATACACCTACCAAAGGCTCAACTCAAATATTGTTTTATTTTTATTTATAGTCACAAAATACATCAAATAATAATTATATGGGTGGATTCATTTGTTTATATTCTGTCTTAAATTATGAATCATCATTCCCAATCATCCTTTGTCAATTCTAGAAACAGATGGATCAGTAAAATCTTCAGGTTCATCTTCAGAAGCATCAAATTTATCGAAAAATGAAAAATCACCATTATAGTTGCCTTCTAAAATTACAAATTTCTGGCCATCTACGTCCTTGGCCACCTTTTCTATGTCATTAGGGTAGATCTATCTTGATTAATCATAGTTTGATTTTTATTTCACTATTTTATTTATATTTAAAAACTGTAAAACTAAATTCTTGCTTATTTTCATTAATCTTTTCAATTCTCAAAAAACAACTAAAATGCAAACAAGTAATACAAAAGTGTATTGAAAACCTAGTTTACAGTTTTCAAATCTAAATAAAATATTGCAATAAAAATCAAGTACTGATTAACCAAAACACTTTAAATAAATTTTGGGAATATAAGTTCTAAATCCAATCAAATTGTTTAATTTACGATTACTTTGAATAAATTATATTCAACTTCCACTAAAGTATTTCAAGAATTTTGAGAATTTTTGTGTTTTGGCTTACCAAGATCAAATAAGTAAGGATTATGAATATTCCAAAAAACCCAATTCTTTAATTATTGCGGTCTCTAGCTACAATTGAAAAATTTACAGATTGTCTTGATAGTCTTTAAGATTTTAGCAAAAATTCTTCTTAGTGGTGTTAAAATATAATTAGCAAGGCAAATCAAAATTACTACTACATATTAAATAAGTGTAGATTCTAAATATAAAATATGATTAAATTATTTCTATTCTAAGGGGGTTCCCCCCTGTCTTATACGTAAACATATGACTGTATGAATTAAACATACATAATAAATGGAATACTTCAACAGTTAAAGCACGAAGCAGAAAATGTTCTCAACCAGTCTTTAATTCATGATTATACAGTTATTATGATAACGTATGAGACGGGGGGAAACCCACTTAGAAATGGAATATTTTTATAATATTTTAATAAATTTTGAGTCTAGACCTAATTTAATTAATAGTACTTTCACAAATTTTGGTTCTTCCAGCTAACTTTATTTTAACACTAGTAAGAAACTTTTTGCTAAATCTCATAAACTATCAAGACAATCTGTAAAAGTTTTAATTGTAATTAAAAATCACAAAAATTAAAGAATTCGATTTTTTGGATTTTTTGTAATCCTTACTTATTTGATCAAGCCAAAACAACTAAAAATTCTCAAAATTCGAATTGAAATATCTTGGTGATAA
Source organism: Euzetes globulus (assembly GCA_034695525.1). Classification (NCBI taxonomy): domain Eukaryota; kingdom Metazoa; phylum Arthropoda; class Arachnida; order Sarcoptiformes; family Euzetidae; genus Euzetes; species Euzetes globulus. The sequence goes on from JAQIWP010001749.1 coordinate 6,548, forward strand.
TTATTTGTATTAGAACATATAGTCTCAATATTTATGCAAAATAGTTCTATCTTGAATAAACAGAATTTGATTTTTAATTCTCTATTTTACTTTTATTTATAAACTGTCAACTTGGTGTTAAGTACATTTTGTACTGTTTTTTAGTTGTTATGGAGAATTGAAAAGATAAATTAAAAAATAAATTTGTTTTACAATGATTAAGTTTGATTTTTTTATTCAAATTTTGTAATTATATTCTTTGTTTTTATCTACTCTTAAATAAATTCAAAAATTCATTAAATTTATTGAACATTCAATCAAAAAATAAATTCATTGAATTTACAATTGCAACTTGCACTTTCAATACAAGGTTTATGTACAAATATCTCACCAGAACAAATTGTTGCTTTTCTTTCCAGTTAACTAACGGTTAAATACAAGGTTAAATACACCTAGCAGTAGTAATTGGTTCGACCATGGTGACGATGTGTACTAGGAATAAATGATAATTAGATTGTCAAACACTTCGAAATCAGACTCTTTCGTCTCTTTCGTGGACGGAATAAATTGAGTTAAAAAAAGCCATTGAATAGGGGATCGCCAATAGTGTCAAGACTTTCTGAATCTGACAGACTGTGGGCCCAAATAATATTCGAGAACCCGTATTGGTTTTGGTAGATCTCCAGGTATTTGGGAAACTTCGGAACACTGTGCGCCCTGTTCTCTGAACTGGACAACAAATGCCAGTCTTGACTCATTTCCAAATTAATTAAAATATAGCTACTGCTCATTACCAAGATCAAATATTAAATAATTGCGGCTGTGCTTGTTAAAATTGCTTTGTTTAATGTCATCTTATAATTATTAAGGTGATTATGGCAGAATTAACAATTCTTTTTTTAGTTGAATTTTTCAAGGTTTTTCAACATTTTAAAGAATAACGAAGATAACTATTATTTTGAAGAGCTGCAGATAAATACTCTTCATTTATTGTTGTGATAGGACGCATACCGTGGTATGTCCCGTTAGATAGGGTGCCCATTAATATTAATTTGTCATAGTTTCAAGCTCAATTAGATATTTTTAAATTAATGAAAATATTTTATCATGCCATTGTTTTTGGGACCTTCATAAGATCTGCATGATGAATGACGATAAGGCATGTTATAAAACTGATCGATGATATCGATTTTCAAGTTTTTTTTCTTTATATTGAGTCAAATTGTTATTAATTTGTTTCTTAAAATATTTTTTTAGACAATTTTAATATTTTCATTAAAAGTTAGACTTTTTATTTAGTAGTGCAAAAATGGTGTCCAAGTGCAAGTGCATGTTCAAGTTTTTGGATAAACTGAAAAGAGTTCGTAACAACTTCTTGGTCAAAATTAGCGACAAAAGTAACGCTATCAACATATTGGAGAAGTTTTGTAAACAATATTCTGTTTTGTTTTCGGAAAGCTTTGAAGACTATGCTACAAAAGAAAGTCCGGGTCGTTTTGGCCACCTTTCCACGAATTATCATGGTGCTATTGGGTTTCAAATATTTTATTCCAGTTATTACCAAAAATGAATTCCTTCTTTACCTAGCCAGTGACGCCAATTATTTAATAGGTAATTCCAAGCTCCTTTCATTAATGGTGGCAACTTGCATATTTGCAATTGTATCAGTCTCAGTTATCATTCAATACCAAGAGTTGACTAGATCACTTTTAACTTTAAACTTCTTAAAAGCCCTGAAAAACAAGACACTTGTTATTAGACTTGATAACAAAAATGGCCGAAAATTTGACCATAAAGTCAATTTAATGACTGAATACACGCTGAAAGTTTTATTCACATCATTGGCTCCAATGCTCTGGTTCGTCTTTATCTTTTGGTTATTATTAGCCTACTTAGATTCAAACACAGACTATTCACTCTTTATGGTTCTATTCTGATGTGTGCTTGCTATATTTGCAAGCGTCTATTACATTCCCATCACACTATCCATGATAATCATCTTTTATATGACACTATTCCTAAAATATAAATTTAATGAAATCAATGAATCAATTGAAAAGAGTGTCAAATATGGCCACAAAAATCTATAAATACATTCAATAGGTTCTCATAATTTAGTTTCAGTACTCACACAAAAATTGGGTATATTTTTAAATATCATTATGTTCGTTTTTTATTATGTGGGTACGCCTGCTATCCAACTATTATTCTATTGTATTCATGAAAAAAATACCAAGCTCTTTATACGATACACGTATACCATAATATTTTCCTCGATAGTTTCTTTGGTATTTATTATGCAATTATTGAATGCAAATGTCATACATTCCGCTCACAAATCACATTCAATTCTACACATATTTTTGGTCAAAAATAAGCTCTCGATTAGAGATCGTCTGAAAATTCAATCATATATTGAAAGACTGTCCGGTCCTCCAATTGGCTTCTATTGTCTAAATATGTTTCCGCTGAATAATTACGAGTTTTATAAATATTTGTCGATTATATATTCAGTTTAACTAATACTTAATAGCTTTAACTTTTGGATATAGATTGAAGATATTCAAGGAAAACTCATTTCAAGAATTAAATCATTCTTACTCATTAAATAAATTAATATTTATGTGACTCAGTTCTCATTTAATTCAGTTCTCGATTACTCAAGAAATTCTGGCCTAACTCAAAGTTATATACTTGGTCTTCTCTTGACCCTTGTACTATTTTGTTAACTTTTTTATTGTTATAAATATTATTTATTAATATTATTTAATATTCAACTTTTCATCAGAATCTCTGAAGTTTTTTAACAAACTCCTAGTATTATAAATACCAAGAATATCTTGTTAAGTAAACTATGAATCAGAATCTGGATCAATTTCACAATTCCCTAAAACACTATTAATCACTAAATTTTAAATCTAATAAAATAAATGAATATTTAAAATATTATATTTTACATAAAAGTCGTGAACAAAATATACAAATCATTTGTGACATTATTTCTAAAACTGATAATTATCCCCAACAGTATCATCAAGCAAAGTCTCACGCTAGATGTGATTTTGAATAAAGATTAGATTGATGAAAAAAGACAAACAAATACCACGATTACAACACCACAATATTCCATTAAACAGCCATTTATTAATATAATGAAACTTCTAATCATTACATTTGAATCCTTTGAATGATAATGTTTTTCAAATGATTCAAAACAAATTGTTTTTCACGACATTTATTCCAAGCGAACAAAAAAAAATAAAGAAAAATTTTGTTTACACAGACAATGAAACAAGCAAGCAAACTTAATTTACTGAATTGGTTAATAGAATGTCCTCGATTTTAAAGGTTAGTTTCAGAGCAGCAAAAAAGGTTATGTTAAATAATGAGACAAAAATTCATTTTAACATAAATCCAATGAATTTCACAATTGTTTTAATGAGAATCGCAGGTTTTGAACGATATATCATCGGAACTGTTGACTATCGGCGGGTCGAACACAGTGGTCACACCTCCATTGCAATCGGCCTTACATTTACCGCCGTTTATTCTGAGCGTAGCGTAAACTGGGGTCACACGATCCAGGCCACTGCCGTGACAGCCATTGGGGTCGTCAGCCAAAGCAAATGTCAGCTCATCGATCTGTCCACCTTCGCAGGGACCGGACGTTATCATACCGCTCCTCATAAATATGGAATTGCCTAAAGTTTAAGACAAGGATTAGTCAAAAAAATTTGCCAAAACCTAAGTCTTTGATACAAATCTAAACATTTGTGACATTTCGAACCTTTCGTTTGTCTAAAGATATTGTGACTCAAAAAATAACTGTAACTTCCGTTTTGTAAGAACCTTTCGATTCACTTGATTTTCTCAATTGTAAGTCACCTACCATTCAATGAGACAGTATAGCTGTGAACAGTGATCTGTGTCTCATGGCTGTCGTTCCCCATTTTAATGGTGTAAGTGGTGTTCAGGCCGTCATAACTGAAGTGATTGCAGGACAGTCTGTCCGACTCGTATCGGGTGCTGGCCTGCAGTTCGGTCACCGATGACTCTTCATTGCATTCATAGTAACGAAATTGGGTTACATTTGCTTTGACTGCAGGCGTCAGGACTTCAGGAAAACAATAAATAATAAAATATTTTAATAATAAAAAAGATCATTAAAATAAATAATAATTATAACAGAATTTTATTATTTTAATATTTCCTTATCTCATGAAAACAGGAACATATTTCATGAATTACTTGTTGTTAAAAATGATGCCACTTTATTAGCTGCCAGGGTATATGAACTCATGTGAGAGGTCATTCGAAAATCGTTAACCCCTCGATTACTTTAGATATTATTTAGGATAAGTTTATTAGTTCCCTGTTAATTATAATGAACTTTTTGCGTATTAATAAAGATATCAAGGTAGAATAGAGGCAAAACAACACTAAGTTTTAACTTAATAATCAATTTAATAATGTTTAACTAAAATACAAGTTGCAAACTGAGCTGGAATATGAAATAGTTTGAAAGTTTTTCTTTAAATTTCGAAATAGGGAAGTATTATAAGCCATGTTGTCCAAGATGAAACAGCCACGCAAATGTAGCGCATCCATTGTAGAAGATAGGCCGACTTTTATCTGCGAATGAGTATGCTAAAGCTCCTAGATTATTATCCTAAATTCGATAAAGAAGAATACTGTTCATTCATATTTATTAAGCCCTTGTTTGATTAGCAAAACTTTCAAAATATGAATGAATTAGTAGTCTTCAATTCTATTCATATATATTTCTCCTTTCAAATCACTATATTTTTAAATTTTTCTTTTCGAATATAAGATAATAAACTAGGAGCTTTAGCATACTCACTCGCAGATAAAAGTTAGCTTATCTTCTTCTAATATGGATGCGCTACAATTGCATGGCCATTTTATCTTATTCCAAGGACAAGATAGCTTCGAATCTCTATTAAAACTTTTTCACTTTGCGATATCTAGCATTAAACTACTAGTTTAAATAAAAATTTATTCTAGTTTGCTTTAAATTATCGAAAAATCAAATATACTATAATCAATTTTCTGAACTTACAGAGAGACTCTTGAGCATTTGAAGTATAAAAAGTGAGCGAAAATATCAGGCAAACAATGAACGAAATTGAATTCATTTTTCTTAAATTCAAAATTTATTAAAAATCTTCAACAAAATCAATGAAATAATAAAATTGAATGAAACAAAAAACAAGTGCTAAAAATGAGTGACTATTTCACAGAAACACAAGATTTTTTCGGATCAAAACTGACTTTACTCCAAATCAATTGAGAAAGTCTTGAAGAGACACCGAAATCGGCTTTAAGAGAGAAATTGGCGTTAAAACGCAACTTTATTATCTAATTTCAAAGATCCAAATGAAGGTTAAGACAGATTTAAAATACTTTTTATTCACTTTTAAAGACAAATCGTATCACAAGTTAATGGTTCGCTCGGAGCGACCACTTTGTGGACCACCTCTTCCTTGTACTACAACTGTATTAATTTTTTATCCCATGTCTTGATTGAATAAATCCATCGAATTGTGAGCCTTTTTTCGCAGACAACACATGTCGGACCTGTTCTTGCAATTCAATTCTTGCAAATTTAGATCAAGGCTTTCATCCGAGAAAACAGTCGTTTCTATTGAAGTGATTCATAACTTTCACATTTAAAATACAATTTTCTAAATCGACTTTAAAAATAATTAGCGTTTGTTTTAAAAAGAGATCAATTATTTTTAATGAAGTGATTGCTGAAGAATGATCAGGATGGATGGCTTGATTGACAAGAGGAAATAACTGACAATCCTGTTCCATTTGAAACCAATTGTATCTATAGTTAGATTTTTAATTTATTTTATATAAAAGTTTGATTCTAGCATTTTTTAATGATTTCTTGGAAAGTTGCCATGCTGGTTCTAAAATTCCAATAACATATGCAATATATAACTTCGACCTTGGTCACCTCCTATCTTAATTGTCTTTCAAAATAAGTTTTGAATCGATTTCCAATTTGGGAAGAAATCCAATTAACAAAGAAAACTAAAATAAATTTAATAATCAAAATGAAAATCAAAATTCATTGACAGTTGACTGGAAATAGTTTTTTATAATTTTCCAGAACATTCTTCTCTAAACCAGTCATTGAAAGAGAATTTGTCTGTATTTCAGCGGATTATGAAATAAATTATAGTTTAAGAATAGATTTGAATTCAATTTTGATTTAACGGTTCGATTGATTTGATATTTTATTCGCAAACGAATGACAAATATTTTCAAAGAAAAACTTTCGTAACAAAAAGGAATCTGAAAAGAATTTCTAATATCTCATAAAAAATGACTTTGTTTTCCCACCTAATTTATTCCAGGACATATTTCAATAACTTTTTGATAGTTAAGATATCATTAATATTGATCACTGGACTGAAAAATGTTATTCATTATACAAAACTCTGCTATCGATTGAATCAAAAAGAATTAGATTTTTGGAAAGAAAATAAAGAATCGATTTTTTCCTTAGAGATGACTAAAGAAAATCTGAATAAATTTCAAATTAAGACATTTATTCAGTGGAAAAAATAACTCGAATTTTCAATTAAGTCATTTATTTCAATCAGTGATGTATTATTACTCCTTGCTTCAATGATTGGGATCACTGACCCAGCTAATGATAATTCTGAATTTTTAATTAAGTGATAATTAGATTTTGAAGTGAAATTAAGCTGAAATTATTCGCTATCGCTGCACAAGAGAAAGGCTAAGTATGAAATGTTATCCTGGTTAAGGAGCCTTCATAGTTATCTAATCAATACGTTTTATTATGACATAAACCTAATACTTTCGAAAGAGCTAGGCTAATTCAATTTAAATTATAATTAAGAAAGCGTTAATTTTTTTGAGGGGAGAGAGAGAGAGAGAGAGAGAGAGAGAGAGAG